>UELX01000288.1:0-35761 GCA_900480035.1 Eupelmus urozonus | reverse complement strand
TTTTAAGTCCTGTTAGAGACGACGTTTCCTATTAACAACAGTGTATTGATTTAGTAAACACTCGGTTTTTACATTAATCCGATTTAATCAATATCCGATTTAATAAGTCTTATTCAATGAGTTTTACACAATAATTTAAAAATGAGTTATTTAATTTTTTTTGCCGAGGACAAAAAAATATGTTGATTACTCCCGATAAAAATTTATTTGATGCAGTTAAAGTGCATAGAAATCTTTATACCTCCTCGTCTTGTAGTTTCCCAGATTTTTTGAGCCCGATTAATGACGTTCCATTTTAACAATAATTTTATAGATTTAAAAAACTTCTATTTTTTTCTTTAGTTTTTCCGATTATTAATTCTATATGAATTTGCGATTTATCACGTGTTACGTATATTTCACCAAATTATTTTCATCACATTTATATAAGTTTATTTAACATGCTTTCATTTTAATATGGTGTTTGAAAAAAAATTAAGCTTTTATACTTTCTTTTCTAGATATTTTCGAAGAAGTATTCATAATTGCTACAGAACTATAACTTTGATACCAATTTAAACAATGTTCTGTTTACTGGTGAGATGTTTAAATTAATAAATTGAAGTTTGTCGGTTGTTTTTATAAAATTTTGAGAAAAGTTGTTAAATTTTAGAATTTATATCTGATATTTCTTTTAGTATATAATGTGTAGCGTGTATACCTTTTCGTCCTCCACTTTGCCAGGTTTTTTGGGTATGAGTGTCGGTGTCTCCTGTTAAGAATATAAGTATCTCATTAATTTACGATATCGGTTTTGTCTCTAGAGTTTTGAAGTTAGGTATGTGTTAATAAAAGAATAATCTGTTTAATTAAAGGTTTATTATAAAGATCAGTTTAAAAGAAAAAATTTTAAAATCGGTAATTTAAAAATTTGTTTTTATTACCGTTTAGAAACTGTTTATTGTTTCCTCTTTCGGTAAAAAATTATCAATAACGTTATTAAAATTAGATGATATGAAAAATGTTTTTTTTTATTACTTTTTTTTATTATTATAAACAAAAAAATTTTTTTATCCTACAATATACGTAGCAAAATTTTTGTGATATTACGAAAAATTTATTACTACAAAAATATAATTATTCAAAAACACTAGTTTTATTTAGAAATATCAAAATCGGCGATTTAAAATTTAAGAAAAATTACAATTAAAAATGATTTGTTTATTATTTCACGCGAAAAATTGATTATTATTAAGCGTGAACTATAATTTATGTATGTACCTTTTCGTCTTGCGGTTTTCCAGTTTTTTTGAGTCCTATTTGAGGTGTTTCCTATCGACAGTAATTTTATAAACTTAAATAAGTCACGCTTGACTAAAAATTTATTTTTAATGAAAAAATTTGAAATTTTGAGATAATTACCATTTAAAAACTTTTTATTGTTTCGTCTTTTGGTAAAAAATTATTAATGAAATTATCAAAAGTAAATAATATAAAAAATTATGTTTTTCTATTATTTTTCCTTGTTATCATGTACGAAAAAAATTTTTTTACCCTACATTATCCGTAGCAAAGTTTTGGTGATTTTACAAAAAATCTATTATACTAAAAATATTAGTATTTGAAACCACTTGTTTTAATAACAAATGTAAAAATGGGTGATTTAAAATTTTAAAAATATTGCATTTCAAAACAATTTGTTTATCACTTGTTTTAATAACAAATGTAAAAATGGGTGATTTAAAATTTTAAAAATATTGCATTTCAAAACAATTTGTTTATTATTTTACGCGAAAAATTGATGATTAAGATTTAACGTGATTTATAAACTATGTTTGTACCTTTTCTTCTTGTGGTTTTCCAGTTTTTTTGAGTCCTATTTGGGGTGTTTCCTATTGACAGTAATTTTATAAATTTAATCATGTCGCGCTTATTGATTGAGAATTCGTATTTAAACAAGTAAATGACCAGAAATATTTTTTTTTATAGTTTTCTAATAATTTTTGCGTTTATTGGCTATTTTAATTTTAAAGTAAAAACTTTAAAATATCAAAAATTATTTACAGAAAATAAAAATGTTTAGTAAAAAATTAAAACATAGTTTCAAACTTTAAAAATTTAGTGTTTAATGGAATTTGACCGTACGTTTAAAAAAATTATGTTTGTATTTATAAATTTTAAGTGTTATATATTATGATGGTTTTTGTAAAAATTACATATTATTTAAAAATGTACCGTAGTTAACATAAATTCATTTTGCTTTCTTTCCTAATTTATTATAACTTGATGTTTTATACTTATAAAAGATTTTTGTAAATCAAGAAAATGAAAGTATTTAAATTATAGTTTTGTCATCTGTGTAACGTATAACAAAACTTTTAACTTTGTTAATTGGTGAGCAATGCTTTGTTATATATAGTTTTGATGTAGTGTATTTACCTTCTCATCTTCTATTTTGCCAGGTTTTTTGGGTGTGATTAACTGATTTTCCTAACAACAACATTATTTGCTTAAATTTTTATATAATTTTATGGTTATCAATTAGTTTGAATAAATGTGTTATCGTATCTTATGTTTTATACTCTGAGAATTACTTGAAGTATAGAATATAAAATAGTATTTTTTATCACAAGGACGAAAAAATTGATTTTCCAGCTCAAGGATTGTCACGTACGAGGATCAGAAAAACTGGTCCGTCGCGCAATCTTCCATGGCAGGAAATCACCTTTTTTGTGTTGAACATTTACAACATTGAAGCTGGAAATTTGATTTTTTGGATAAGGCCGAAAAATTACTTTTAGTTAGCGTTACAACATAAAAAAGCGAATTTTCGGGCTTTAATGCTGTAAATACAATTTCTGATACTTTTGGAAAAAAAATAAAATTTTATATTGATTAGCACATGTGATAGTTTTAGTAAAAGAATTTGAATTGAAAAATGGCTTTGTTATGTATAATTTTGTATCACGTGAATGTACCTTTTCATCGTCCTTTTTGCCAGGTTTTTTGGGCGTAATTAATGGTGTTTCCTAGCAAAAATAGTTTTTGTTTATTTTATCATGTGATAAGTCATGTAGTAAGTTTTTATGCCTAATGGATAAAAAAAAAGTTACTGTTAGAAAGATCACCAGTTCAAGTAACCTACTACTAGTTTCTTAAACTGTAAATTTCTGTAAATGTGTATAAATATTATCTGTTTAACAATTATCTCTTTAATAAACTTTTTATAAAATATCTAATAAATTTTTTATGAAATACGGTAGATAATTTTATTTTTGGATATATTTATTTATTCTAGTAATAATATCTTTCACATAACATTTCCCGTGCTGTATTGTAAAAAAACTAATGTGTGTTTGATATCATACATTCTATGAATAATAAAACTATATAAATATTTGACCACAAAATTGTTTCTCGCTATTAAATCACGATATCAGCTACTTTATGATTACTCAAGAGCTTTAACAAAATTCTATATCCCAAGACCGTAAATAATAAGCAAGATATTTTTTTATCAGATTGAAAATGTTTTATTTTTTAAAAAGTGCAGTAAACAGTATATAAAGTATCTTAAGAAATTTATTATAGTCGAAAAAGAATGATTTTTTATGAACAGTAGTACACCAGTATCACTCGATTGTAATAATTTTTAAACGTTTATTCGAATCAATATCTTTACCAATGATTATGAAATCAATTATTCATCTTAAAGATAGAACTCGTTAATTCTTAAATAAAAAGTAGTGAAAAACGTTTCAAATTTATTATAGTTATTTGTAAGAATTAAATTCTAGAAAGTAATGAGTTTTTACTATGAATTAGCTAAGAACTGGTAAAAATTTCTAACAGGTACATTGAATATATTTAAACTAATTTAAAAATTATGTTTTAATTGGTTAAGAAATCTGATTTTAAATACATCCTTAAATACGTAAATTTTTTATAAATTATATAAATAATTGTAAAAGAAACTCTAAAACACTTATAAACTTATTATATTAATATTCGAAATATTTTTGAAATATAAAATTTTATGATTTTAGATTTTAATAAAGATATGTTTGTATAAAATGTAAGTATATACCTTTTCATCTTCCAATTTGCCAGATTTTTTGGTTGTGATTGCCGACGTTTCCTATCAAAACCATTTTTTAGTTATTATCTCGCATTTCAGAAGTTTCCACGAATTAAAAATATTAATCAATATTTATTAAAAAATAGAAAAAATTGATAGTTAAACTTTAGATTGTAACTAAAATTTATATTTTATCGTCGCTTTAAATGACGAATCATTTTAATTTAAAAAGAATATTTAAGATTTTATTTTTTTTTTAATAATGTCAAGCATACAAAAATCAAATGAATCGTATTTATGAAAAATATATTGCAAAATTATATTTGTTTAATAATTTAAATTCAAAATAAAAGGAAAATAATATTTTAAAATAAATAATATGTAATAACGTGTTTCTGTTGTTTTGGTACCTTTGTATCTTCTGTTTTGCCAGTTTTTTTGGATAAGATTGACGGTGTGTCCTGTTAAAAATATTTGTTGTATTAGTCAAAAATATGTTTATCAGTGTTATGATTCAGTGTTTAGCTTTAAATCATTAATGGCGGTTTCATGTAATTGTGTTACAGAAGTGATATGGTTGCATAGTATATATGTTGCTATTAATATAGTTGTGACAATGAATTTTTAAATATCAGTGCCACTATTAAAGATGCGTTAATGAGGCAGATGATGAACTGTCGTGCTATCAGGTGAAACGAAAAAGATTTTATTTAGTTAAGTTTAGCTGAAATTAACCCTGAAAAAAATATAGAAGGTAAAAGGTTCAAATCAGAGAAAGTATCTTGTTATTTAAACTTTTTAAAAAAATATTAACGATACAGAATTCATGCTAATAAAATTGTATAAATATTATACATATTTTAAAATCAGAGAAAGTATCTCTAATTTAAAATAAAATTATAATATTTATTTATATGATTAACTCATCAGTTACTTTTAATAGTACAGCCAACTAAAAATAATATAAAGTGCCTTCCATAATAAAATAATCCAGAAAAAGAAAATTGTTTTCACCCGATAAAAAAAATTTTTCTACAAAATTACATTTCTATTTTCAACTATAAGCCAATTAACATTTATTATTTGATTCCATATTCATGAAAATAGCAAAAGATACAGTTTTTTTATGATTTTAAATATGAATTCCTATCTTGTAGAAAACGCATTTTCGTACAAGGAATTTAAAATTTTATATATTCATCTCTTTGGAGGGTAGCCGTTTTTGAAGAGTGAACTTTAAGAGCTAAAAATTAGTATCGAAAATTACATTTTATATTTTGTAAAATATAGACCTGTTTAGAAGATGGGGGGGGGGGATCCTTTTGCTACTTTTTTAAGATTTTGGTAGGACAAATAAGTTTGAACTTTTTAAAATCAAATAATTAAGACATGGCTAAAAAAAATTCATGAACAATGAACCAAGAAATAAGTCTTTCGTAGCATCTAGTTGGTAATAAGATATGAAATTCTGTAGATATTTTTTTACCTTTAAAACAATGACCTCTTTAAGAATAAATTTACCGTAGATACACTTCTCACTATGCTTGAACGGCTGTATGCTTTATTAATTTTAATAGTGTTAAATATATATACTTATAATTTAGGTGTATTTTTAAACAATAGAATCAAATGCAGAAAGAATATAGAGTGAATGTATTGCAGCAAAGGGAAAGAACAGTGTAGAAATTTTGAAAAATTTAAAAAGAAAATCCAATTGTGAAAAAATTTAATAAGTCGAGAAGAGAAAACAGTGTGTTGCAAAAATGTGTGGGATAAAGTTGTACGCTTGTGTACCTCATCGGACTCATCTGAACTCCAAAATGATTCAGTATTAGAGTCACGATTATTTTCTGGTGTGGTATCAATCAATGGTGTAGTGTCAAGTGTTTGGTGTATAATTTTGTGAGGACCAGAAATTTTATCGCGTCTATCCTCCGTTTCCTGTATTGACATATTTAATAATTTAGCAAAATACTGTGAACCGACTATGAAAAAAAAAAATATTGTCCCAATTTAAAAAAAAAATGTATGTTAGATTAAAAAAAAAATGTTTAATAAATTTGCAATAAATTATTTTTAAAAATTAGTCAGTGTTGTTTTATAAAATGTCAAAATATTTTTAGTTGGACTTTTGTTAAACACAATGATGTTGCATCGAACTTATACGATGTAATCAGTAAAAGTATTACTGTGGAATACATTTTTTTGAATTTAAGTATATAAGCCAATTGTAGTTGAATGTTAGTGCAGTTATGTATTTGTATAGGGGTACCTTCTCTTTTTCAACTGGTTTTTTGGCGAGTTTTGATTTTGGTTTGGAAACAATGTCTTCCTATATAAAAAAATTTAAAATGGAATTCATAAATAGTAGATATTGTGCAAATTAAATAAATATAAATAAAATCGAATTTTATATTATTATTATACCCAGTTAATAAATGATAAAACCTAATAAAATTTGGTTGCTTATGACTTTCTGAACTGACAAAATGTATCGATTTTGATCAATTTTTAACTAGGTAAACTTATTGCAATTTTCATTAGCTTACCTTTTGGCTTATGATGGAAGAACGGCGGCTTTCTGTAGTTTCCTCTTCTTCTGACATCTAAACAAACAAAAGAAGACAATTTTAAAAGAAATATAAGAAAAACAGCCTTCAATTATTTTAAAAATATGATTATATAATTATCGTACCGTTGATTGCATCGATACTCGTCTTGTTGGTGTGGTGGTTCCATCCTCGTGTATCTAAAAATAATTTTACATATGAGCAAAATTTAATTTAACATAATTTGATTTTTTGGATAATTACGACATACCGTTTCCTCAGATCGACTAATAGAGCTTCTTCGGCTCTCCGAACGTAATTCTTCAACCTTTTAAATAAAATATAAATTAATAATAATTAAATATCTACAATATACAGATTACACATTTTTTATCGCTTCTTACCCTGCTAACAGATTGTTTCCGTCCAACAACCTTTTTATCTGGAGTTCCTTCTCGTGGTGACTATAATTAATTGATAAAATCAAATATATTTAATAGAAGAAGTTTAACATTAGTAATTAGGATTAGCAAATTTATATAATTATTAAAAATTCAAGTTTTAAATTTATCAGATGTTAGAAATTATTAATGTAAAATTACCTCAGGCCTTTTAGTGTCGGGCTCTTTTTCTTTGATTGATGGTCTCTTCTAAATAAAATCAGTTTTTTATTATATATTTCTTTTGAGAAATTAAAAAAGGAATTTTTAACAAATTTAAAAACACAAACTTAATTTACAACCAAGAGGAGCATGCAAAAAAAAAACAAATCAATGGGCAATTTTTAAATAAAAGGAAACAAACAAAAGTACATAAAAGTCAATTAGTGTCATTGCTTATTGGGCATTATTTAGCAATAAACTCAACTTGAGTCATTAAAAAGTACAATAGTACAACGCAGAATTATTTTCAGCAAAAGCAAGTAGATTGTGCAAGAATTCCCTATAAAAATCCTAATTCATGATTAAGAAAAGCAACTATATGAGATTTTAGCAATTGCGGAAGCTTCATCAACATTCGAACGAAAGAAGAATGATACATTTGAGCGACTTAATTAATGTGGCGAAAGTAAAATGAGCCAACAAAAATTTCTGGGGCCAGAAGCGCTAGAAGCGAGTCCATTTTCAGCTTGAGTGAGTGATCTATTGCACATGCTATATTTAGATGAATCATTGGCGCAATCAGTAAACCTGAAGGTTCAGTGTGACTCACCTGAAACAAATAAAACAATTGACATTAATAAGTGAATTAAAAAAATCCAAAATACGAAAATTTTTTTTTATTTTTTTGAAGCTAAACCAATCTTTAAAAAAATTCAAAAATAAATAAATCTTTTTATTTAAGCGCTACTTTCAAAATATCAACAAATTTTTTTTCAAAAATTATAAACATATAAAATTCACTAAATGTTACAGTTTTCATTTGAAAATAAATAAATATTTATTTATTTAAAATAATAAATAAGTGTTTGAAAATTAATTTATATTCATTATTTACTTCTTAAATTACAACAAAAATCAAATTTGACTTTTAATTTAATTTAAAGATAGAAGCTAAGTTGAAATTTTAAATTCTAAAAAAATAGAATTTAATACGAATATATAAGAAAAGTAAGACATACACATGCAATAATTCAAAGGTAACAGAAAACGGAAACATGTAAATATGGGTAATGATTTTGTCTACTATCTGTCTTAACATTAAGTTTTGCATGATTAATTTTACCTTTGCAGCTGTAGGTTCATCAATACCATTTGGTTTTGAATCGGGCTCCTTGAAAATTTAAAGTTTAGAAAAGTTTAATTTATTTTTTACCGAATAGTTGGCTATAAAATTTGCGTAAGAAGCAGCTATTTTAAAGCAATGTGCTAATTTAGTTAGCGAAGCTCATTAGATACGAATCAAATGTTAAATTCAAGACTTCTTTTATCGTTTGCCAATGCCCGTTTATCAAGAGCGCATTTTTAAATTTTAAAAGCTTCGTGCATACTAATTTCATAATCAGTTGCCAAGTAGCTTGTTTTGCAGCATATCTAAATTTTTGGTACCTTAGCTTTCTTGTCTACTTTAGTTTTATCTTCTTCTATTTTTTTACGTTCTTCAACCTTCTTTTGTTCAATTATCTTTTCTTCTTCTTTCTTCTTTTCAACCTTTGTTTTCTCTTCAATCTTTTTACGTTCCTCGGTTTTTTTCTTTTTGATTATTTCTTCTTCCTTCTTTTTCTCTTCTATCTTCTTCTTTTCGATTATTTCTTCTTCTTTCTTTTTCTCCTCTATCTTTTTCTTTTCCTCCTCTTTCTTCTTTTCCTCCACTTTTTTCTTTTCTTCTTCCTTTTTCTTTTCTTCCACCTTTTTCTTTTCTTCCTCCTTTTTCTTTTCTTCCTCCTTCTTCTTTTCTTCTATCTTTTTCTTTTCCTTTTCTTCCTCCTCTTCTTCTTTCTTTTTCTTTTTCTCTACCTTCTAAAGAATTTATCACGTATCAATTTTAATATCAATTTAATTGGTTCACCATTATTTGAATATTGCAATATATAAGCCGTGGAAAGAATTTATAACATGAAAATATTATAAAGCAAATCTATAAAAGTGTGTAATTGGGTGTAATGATAAAACTGACTGTATTAAACATATGTGTTATTTTCAACAATTTTCGTCAAAATTGTTATGAAGAGCGGGAATAAAGATAAGAAATCACACATGGGTAACTGTTAATAATCAAATGTTGGACATTGGATTAATTGCAAAATGTAGCAAAATATTAGCATGATATTCAATCGTTACCTTGACTATTAGTTCGGCTGAAGACTCATCCTTTCCATGTTCTGTGCTGAAAACAATTTTTATTTGCCCTGACATCTCGTGTTTAGTGGAACTAATAAGTAACCTGGCTTCCCTGCCACTAAAGCTGGTACTGTATGTTTCAGAAGATTTTATTACTGTTGAATCTCTGTAAAAGATTAAAATATTTTTTAGCATTTGATTAACAATAATTGATGACAGTAAATGTAGGATTGATCTTTTGTACTTACTTGTACCAGGTAACAGTGACATTCTTGATTTCTTTTATAAGTACCGCCACAAATTCTGCAGTCTTTCCTTCTTCCACAGTCTGAAATAATAATTCATTTAAAGTATATTTTAAAGTATATTTATTCTAAACTTATTTTAAAGTATATTTATTATAATCCATACAAATTTAAAGAATATTTCGAGTCTATTGTTATCTATTTGCACTGAAATTAACAATAAAAAACGTGCACTACAGATAGGTCAACGACTTAATTACTTTTGGCAGCTTTAAAATATTTGTATAAATGATCTCAAAGGAAGAAAATACCGAATAAAAATTATGAAATTAAGAGAATAATATTACAGGCTACTGAACTTACAGTCGAACTAAGACCTGAAGCGATCCTGGGTAAATCGGGTTCTTCAGGAATCTCCTGGATTTCAACAACTTGCGATGTTGCTTCACCCTTCTCGTTCCTTGCCACTAGCTTGTACTTGCCTCTGTCTGCCTGCGAGATTTGTTCAATCTCCAGCTTGACAGCAAACTCTCCCTCCTTGATCTTTTCCACGTGGAGCTTGTGCCGATCGTCCTGTGTCACAGCTTGTGTCTCCTTGAACCATGTACAATCTGGCGCAAATTTGGACAATACCGTGCATTCTACGATAACTGTCTTCTTCTTAACAATCTTGATGACTTTCGGTTTCTCCTTGATCACAGGAATGACTGTAAAAGACAAATTTATTTATACCATATTCACGTAAATTGATACTTCGGTATATTATTGAAACAGAATAAATAAATCGTAAATAAGTTATGCGTACTTTCTACGTTGAGCGTGAGGTTAGCATTAAGTTCTCCAAGGTTATTTTTAATGTTACACTTGTAGAGCCCTGAGTCGTCTGCGCCAGGGTCATTGAGAACAAGCTTGATGTAATAGATGTCAGAACCCTCTTCAACAACGCTCATGGAGATCTTGGATGATTCCGTAACCACCTGTCCAGCGTGCGTCCAAACAATGCTTGGTTTCGGGTTGGCTTTTACCTTGCAGTCCATGATGACGACCTTGCCCTTATCCTGAGATTGGATACGCGGTTTCTCGACGAAAGTCGGTCCATCGCCCTCTGGCTCTGGCTCGGCCTCGATGTTTAGGTTCAGATTCGCGTTGCTCTCGCCAAACTCGTTTTTCACGTGACAACGGTAGGCGCCACCATCCGGGCCTGAAGGATCCTAAAGAACAAAAACGGAATCATCCATTATTTTGGCAGCTCGCGCGCTAGAACATCTACACTAAATGAGAAAAGTGGCTCTTGGCTAGTCTATTTCATGCTCGCGCGAGCAATTAGTTTTTTCAAAAATCTTTAAATAAATGCCATATTAAGTAATCTTGCGAAATTCGTTCTAGCTTACCTTGAGTTCAAGTGTGAGTTCATAAACATCCTCCTGAACAGTCTGGCATTTAAGGCTGATTTTAGAGGATTCTTTGATGATATTATTAGCCCGGAACCAAGTAATGTCGGGCTTGGGCTTGGCCCTGCACTTGCACTTCATGGTGATAAGAGTGCCAGTTTCGTTGGGTATGATGCGTGGCTTCTCGATGAACGAAGGCGCGAAGCCCGCAGGATCTTCTGCACCTTGACAATTTTCCATTAATCTCGGATGCGAGGGAAATTATGCGCGCTCGCGCTTAAACCAAGAGGATAGCATCGAGCGCGCCAAGGTAAGTTTGTTTGTATGTATTTTATCAAGCCAACAATAATAAAGGCGCGAAAATTAGATGTAGTAAAAGCATTTAACAGAGCGTTTTAATTGGCGGTGAATTATTGCAGCTTCATCATGCGTGAGATAGCGGAATGAAAATGGGGGATGAACAAGCAAGCACGCATGTCAGTAGTTCAGCTAGATGCAAAAAATGTGAGTCATGCAAATGATTGGACAGGGCATTTAACAAATTTTCTGCTCAATCAGTTTTACTCGTCCTCATTTCACGCCACAAGTACGGATAAATATTGTTCAACGTGCATTTGTACGTCCATACATCACTCAAACACGCAGGTATACACCGTTTAATATATTTATAATGTACATAATGATATAAAAAGAATTGGGTTCACAAGATGCGCATTCCATGCATGACCATCGATATCACATGCGTTTTGTACAGCAGAGGTTTACGAGAAGTGGAGTGATCTTATAGAAATTCCGGGGTCGCTGAGCCAACTTGCCTTGGAAATTCAAGGAGATGTTGGCATTACTCTCGCCGAAGTTGTTAAAGGCATTGCAGCGGTAGTGACCGCCGTCCCCTTTTGTCGGGTTTGAAATCTCGAGGGTCAGTAGGTAAGTGTCTTTACCCGTCGACTTGCGGGACATTTTAATGCGCGTACTGTCCGCTATGGCTTTGGTACCCTGATACCAGGTGATCTCTGGTACTGGATGCGCTTCCAGTATACACTCCATAATCAAAATGTCGCCCTCCTGCCGGATCGTTGGTTTCTTCGGGAAACGCGGCGGCTTGCCATCGGGAATTCTACGTACACGTGCCACAAATATCTCGCATTATTGAAACGCGTTCACAGCTGGAGTCTTTTTTGTCAAAGGAATATGCAGACAACACTTGGAAAATTTAAACAAAAATCTACACTTGCTGAAACTTTATAGCAATATTTTTAAAAGATTTACAGTTCGTGACCTCTTTTCAAGAATATTTTTCATTGCCTTGCATGAATCCCTTCGAAAAAAAAGTTTTTTGTGAACGCAGCTATAACACGTGTCGCTGAATATAGAGAAGTATAGAGAAGTAGAAAAAATTCAACAAGAAGAAAAGAGACTGAATATCGAGAGAAAGATAAAAGATGTGACATGCAACTTGGGGGTAGAAATAAAGAAAGAGAATATGAGTGATTGAGAGTAGTTGAGAGTGACTGAAAGTGATTGAGAGTGAAAGAGAGTCGAGAGTCCTACTTGAGCTTATCACCACCCTCGAAGTTCAGGTTGATTGTGGCTACACCCTGGCCATGCTTATTTCTTGCTACAGCTTTGTACTCGCCACTGTCGATCTTTGCTACCTTGCTGATTTGTAGTCTAGCCAAATGATAGAGCTTCTGGTCAAGTTCCATCGACATCTGATACCTGCCACCCTCATTGAGTTCCTCCGTCCCATGGTACCTGATGATTTTTTTTTGTGATAATGATATTTATCCCGCGGTCTGGCCCTATTCTCGAGACTTGAGAGAGAGATAGAAGAACTCCGCCGTCTCATTTGGCACCACTGCCTCTTGCTCTCGCGCCTTTTCTATTTATTCCTTTTCCATGTTTTCACAATGTTTGGTCAATTTTTCAAAGAAATCAGGAGTATCAACAGACTCAAGTTATGACGTAGCAAACAAGAAATGTGCGCGATGATTAGGTATTGTCAAAACAATAGCCTGAGAACGTGCCGCGCTAGTATTTCAGTTTAAAATAACGAAGAAATTTTGAGATTTTGAGAATTGCTGCCAATTTTGTCTGTGTATGTCAACACACACTGCAGGAAGAAAACAAAAAGACGAGAGCCAAGCAAGCGCGCAGTGGTGGCCTCGAGAACGCTTGTACTTTGGACTGCAAAGTCTGGCCTCTTACCACTTAACACTAGGCTTCGGATCACCGGCTAAACGGCATTCGAAGGTTATAGTGTTTCCATCGTCGGACTGCCTGATTACTGGTCGTTCGGTAAATGTTGGTTTGACACCGTCATCTGGAACTGGAGCCTCGTCGCCTGAATTTAAAAAAAAGCACACTCCAACCACTTGTTCGCAGATAATGTATCGATGCTGACTTAATGATTAATGCGCCTATTATTCGTTTACGGAAACTAACTATACGACCAAGGTGTATTCATCGATGGGAAATATAAAATCGATCTGGAGAGAGATAGACACACATTCTTTGCCACCATTCGCACACCACGTCTGTTTTTCATTCGACATTGATTTTATCGTCCTTGTAGTTTTTTATGTTGACGTTTGTTGACTAAGAAAGAACATTAGTATTTATGTGATTTACACTATTGCGCAAAAGTAAATTCACCACGGATTACTGTGAATTAGCTAGCGCAACTGCGAAACTAATTATTAAATTAATTAATGAGAAAACGTTTGTTACGATTAATTGTAGTTATGAAAAAAGTCTTACACGTTTTAGCCATTGTCTCTGCGTCCGACTGGTTATAAGAATAAGTAACAAATGTGTGAATAAAAATTTGGTCTTTATGTGATTGATGGCCCAAACGTGCAAGACTTCTGCTGTTATCGAACTTTGTACTTTATCAGAAAACGAAACATTAAATTAAACAACAACTTTACGCGCACCAATGCGTTAAGTGTTTAGTGGCTAAAAAAGAAAATGTCACAAAAGTCTACTTTTGCTTTGTAAATGTTGTTCTGCTTGCGGCTTTGTGTAACAGTTACATATGTGAGGTTTATATCGCTAATATTGCGTCGAGCCTCGCAATAAAAGAGTCTAAAGTCCCGTATGATGAAAAGGCGCTATTTAACAATCCAGATGAAACACAACATAACGGCGGGGCTTGTTTTATGTCTCGTCATAATCGGTTAGCGCTCAAATTAATGCGCGAGCTTGTGTGACGTGTGTGCGTATAGGCAATGAGAAGCAGCAGTGCGTTACTGTGTTGATTAATCTTGTTGGCACTGCGCAATCCATTATCGCCCGCTCTCAACGAGTGCCCACGGTATTCTGTATTTTTCCCCTCTCTCTTTGCTCTAGCTTTTTCTCTTCTGTTTGCATGATTTCTTACTGTAGGTTGATTTACGCGTGAGTAATACTGTTATTCAATTCAATATTATATGTTGAAATTCGTTTTTATCATACGAACTGAATTTATACCTGTGATAAATGTTTCATTCAAGATTCTGGTAAATTTAATCAGAGTTTGCATGATAATAACATGATTTTATAATAATTACAAATTCAAACATTTAAGAAAAACAGCTAAGCTATGTGAATATTATATGTATGAATTTTAGAAAACAAGTGAGTAATTTCCGGATAAACAAAAGCTTTAAAAATAACCAATGGATTTACGTTGCTTGCAAGTGAGTAATGCAGCTTATTGTATTTTTACATTTTAACATATATAACCATGTGTGAATATTTTTCGACAAGCAACGTTACGTAATTTGCTAAATATCGGTCGTAATGTGTACATGATAATGCAATATGAGCTGTTGTTGATGAAAAGTTAGATGTACGTATAAATGTAGATTACTGGTTGTGTACACATTGTTTCGGCCTAATGAGAAAAGCTTTGATAAGATTAAGCTTATAAGCAACTTACTGTCAAAGTTGAGGGAAATTGTAGCATTGGACTCGCCAAGCTCGTTCTTAGCCGTGACCTTGTATTTGCCGGCATCCTCGACGGTCACGTTCTTAATTTCCAAGCTCGCAAAATAGGAGTGTCCATCTTTGTCGACGGTGAGCTGGAAAAGAGGCAGCGTTTAATGACTTTGATAAATTTCTGGCAATTTTTAACTCGAGCTTGCGCTTTATTTTCTTAGCTCTGCATTGGAATTTTGCGAAAATTGTGATAAGTCTGCGATTAATGGACTTAATAATTACCTTGTGTCTAGGAGAATCTGAAACTAGATCACCATCGTGAAACCACGAGACTTTCGGAGTTGGATCGGCCGTAATGCGGCACTCGAAAACCAGTCGCTTCCCATCGTCCTCTTGCCTGATTGAAGGCTTTTTCGCAAAAGTCGGTGCGATACCGTCGATTTGTCTGTGGAAAGAAAATAAAGATTTCGAGCCTCGTTTTTTAGTTTGGTAAAGGAGTGTTTGAGCAAAAAAAAAAAAAAGAACGAAGTATTAACTGGAACACACGCAAGCACGACTGTATCGACGGCTCCTGCTCATAAAGACATACCTTTTATACTTGTTAACAGGTAATGCGTATTTATGGTTAGGAGGTGTGGATATTTTTTAGTTGGGTGAATGGTAAGTTTAAGACCTGATGAATGGTGAGGTAGATATTTACGGAATATGAAGCAGGTACCCAAAATTTATGTCGCAGACGTTAATTAGATCACTTGAGAAAAATTTTTTCTTAAAATTGTATGTGTAACCAGAGCTGATGTCCGTTTTTTAAAAACGTTCCACTGACTTTATTAAAAACATTATTCGTGTCGAAATGTATCGACATTATCAAATATCGACAAGCTTAAGTTTTGAAACTGATTTTCTTCTGATTATAATTTTTCAATAAAATCAATGGAACTTTTTTGAAAAATAGACAATGCCGGCTACTTGTAAAACGTAGATAAAATTTTATCTTTGTCTCTAGATAAAATCTCTAATAAAATTTTTTTCCAAGTGACCTAATAAATTAACGTTTACAATTTCATTTTTGGGTTCCAGTATAATATAATTGCATAGAAATCTACTCCACCCGTTTGCATACTTAATTCTCAATAAAAATAGAAATAAACTTTTTTGAAACAGAGAACTGATTTGATTGATTATAATTGTTATATCGTTTAAATTGTGGGACTAACTTATCAATATAATAGAAGTTTTTACAAGCATGTTAAATTTTAGAACACGAAATACATAAATTATCTTACATTAACTAGTACAATTATTCATCTTTAAGAAAAATGTTTAATGATAATTTTTCGTTGAATCTGTTCTCTGTGTGTATTAAACCCGAAATCTTCTAAAATAAGAATTTTCAATGACAGAGAATAATGGTCCAGAATTAATATTAAAAATACTTCAAAGACGTAGATATCAAAGCAGAAACGTGCACAGTCGTAATCAAAAGAACTCAATCAGTTTTAATATATCACAAAGTCTTATTAGATCACAGTCTCTATTAAAGCACAAGCAATATTATTGCCATAAGCCACACTCACCGTTTAGGCGCAGGTTCAGCCGCTAAAATCATAAACACAAAAGCATTACATGCGGCAAAGCGAGCGCTATTCAATGTTGAATAGTTTATGATTCAGGTACATTAATCATTGTGAAAAGGCAAAAGACGCTAAAATTCATCAATATACCTGTTCCTATTTCACATAAGCCCGTAAGCCATGAAATATGAGAGAGAAATGGTTTGTTTGAAATTTTTGAGTCGTGAATTTTTTTTAAAATGCCTTTCGTAAATTATTGCAATAGCATTGCTTATTAACGTTTTAGATAAAATCGAAGCGGCTTTAAAGCAGTAAGCATTAAGGACAAAAGCATACAGCAAACTGCAAGAAAACTCTAAATCTCTATATCGCGGCTGCACTTACTTTTCTCTAGGCTCATCCACAGCTGGAAAATATAACCCACGTTAAGACGATTCGTTTGCATGTATGTGAAGCGATATAAATGTAAAATTTGATCGCATACAAATATTTATTATTATTTTTTTTTTAATAAAACAAAACGGAATACTATTTTACAAATGAGCGATCCTGCTTGAAATCAGAGTAGAATGATAGTAAGAATAAAATTTTGCAAGTAGTAATTGTATCTAAAAGAATGTACGACTAAAGCAAGACCGATACTACTTGAACGAATTTCTGCAATCCGCAAAGTTAATCTATTCGAAGTGGTATATAAAAAGTTGTCGGAGTCAAGTTGGTAGGAGAAAATAATAAGCTGTGCGGGCTAGTTAGACTCACGGCTGAAGTTGAGGTTGATGGAGGCGGCGACCTCGCCCATCTTGTTCTTGGCCTTGACCTTGTAGAGGCCGGCGTCCGTCTCGATGACGTCATCGAGCTCGAGCACCACGAGGAACTTGTTGTTGGCGATGCTCTGGATCTTGAAGTTGGTCCTGTCGTCCTCCTCGAGCTGGGTCTCGCCCCTGAACCAGGTGATGTCGGGCTTGGGCGCCGAGACCAGCTGGCACTCGAATATCAGCCGGTTGCCCTCGTCCTCCTGGCGCAGCTGGGGCTTCTGCGTGAAGCTCGGGGCGAAGTCGTCAGCGACCCCCATTGCTTCGGCTTTATCGGCCTGGCTTTCGTCTGTCAGTCGAGGGGCACTTAGGCCCCCTGACTACCGTGGATCCCGCTTTTGCGGCCTCGACGCGCGCAACCCCGTTTGTGACGTCGTTGAAATACCTCCCGACCTGCGCCGCCCTTTACCGGACCCACGAGGCGACGCCGTCTTTCACCACCATCGACCCCTTGCCACCTGTGAACGAATCGACACTTTGTTAATACACATGACTCTTTTAATAATCATTTTTTTTGCTATCTACGTTCATTTGCACTTTCGTCAATGTGTCTGTTAAAGAAGATTCAGGGTACATCTATATGGCACTTAAAATTATATGTTTGGGAGAAAAGGCTAAATTTTAGTCGAATATCCTTGGTCACTGACAAATCTTCATGTTTTACCATGACAGAAAGGAATCTCTGAACCGATTTCGGTTAAATTTGCCTCATTGTTATACGTACAGTCTATGTGGTAGAACATGAGAATTTGACATAGATGAGGGATATTCAAGAAAAATCGAGCCATTTGATACACTACAATTTCTACAGCGTAATGTAAATGCAATGGAATTCTCAAAAACATAAATTAAAACAAAAATGAAAAAGATACACAATAAAAGTGACAAAATTAGAGAGTAAAAATACAAGCCAATTGTTTTTAGAATAAAGATTACGTAAAAAAACAAGTCACTCATCATCATTCGCACACTTTTCATCGCTATCTCCCTGACAGCAATTAGAACATTATCCTGGAAAAGAATTCGTCTTATGCGAGAGGGATAAGCAACGAGCCAAATATTACACAAGTAAACTATCGAATTGCTCGGGGCGCGCTGCTCTCTCGCGCTTTGATACTATGCCAACGTACGCTGTTTGCCTCGCTCTGCTATTCGTAAAAACGCCTTTGCCCCGCGCAGCTCGCAACTTATAAACGTTCAACACTGCGACGTTGTTTCTCCGACGACTTCGAGCCACGCTATCTCGAACGAACATCGGCACTAATGATTAAATAATGCTTTCAACGCTCGGAATTACAAGCGCTCGGCTGACTTTTTGCATTAATAATACTGTCGGCCTGAGTGATTCGCCGATGCTGCCGAAATTTACGGAAATGAGATTTTACGCGCCGAGACGGCTGTTCTTATGGATTAGACTTTTCGCTTTTAGTTAAAAATAAGGATACTTGTGATTTTCGGTGGCATTAATTGCAAGTAACGTAAATTTAGTACGCGCGAGGGTAGCTAAAAGTGTTACAATGTTGCTTTAATTTATTCGGATTTCTCGCTCGATGAGGGCTCGTTTAGACTTATTGGATGTTGAAAGTTGCTGTTTAGGAATTTTATGTTTTATATTAGAGACGTTTTTCGCACGTTTTTGACATCCTTACTTAAGAAAGTGACAGAAAATGAAATATTTCGGGGTTGCTTACGTATTTATAACTGATCTGTTACAAAATGACTAAAAAATATTGGAATCATTGAATTTAGAAGTGCTGCTGACTTCAGATTGCATAAGACTCAAAAAATAGGTGATCTTTCCGTAGACATTAAATAAATATTGCTTGAAAATATGAATCTAGGTTATGAAAACAATTTTAGTTTAGAAAAACTACTTTTCTTTAATTATGAAAAAACAAATCGCTCTAACTAGAAGTGAAAATGTCAATGTTATCTCAGACAAAGTATAAAATAAATGATTTTTTGGAAACCAAGATTCTAGTTTTAAATTAATATCCACACTGCGTGGTAGAAGTTTAAAAAAATACTAAAGTGACAACTCCTCGAAGTATGTATTTGTGTTCTTTAACATATTTGTGAAAATTGCTTTTTTATATAGATAGCAAAAATTTCTTCGTTAAGATACCATTCATTTATGATTTATTTAAGTCACGAAGCAAACTGGGTTGATCGAGAAATACAGAAAAAAATGGGTTGCTTTATCAGGGCTTAATTATAACGCTAAGTTTTCAACAATTTTCTACAGATACTTTTATTTTTATGAATTCAACACCCAATAACCCAATAAGATTTTTAAATTAAATTTTTCAACTTGCGTAAAACTTTGTTTAAAATACTTGAAACTAGAAGATACTTGCAAAAAATAATTAAAAAATTGCTTAAATTTATAACTGTAGTTACATTTTCTAAAAGTAAATCCAAGAAGTAAATATTATAAGGTGCAAATTTTTCGTAATTTTGCAAATTTTTAATAATTTTTTATGTATATCTACTTTAAAAATATTTTTTATTTATAATTTATAATTTAACGTTTCATAACTTACTGATAGATACTGATTATAATTTTCATCGACGTAGTAAATTATTTTATGTAAAATAGAAATAATATTTTATAATAATTTGTTTTAAATAAATTATTAAACCATTTTTTCTAATGTGCTTATTCCGTGATAGATAAGTTATTGTAGTTCTACCGTATTAAATACATATTTATAATGTAATTCAATTATTCGTTTACTCTCATCCTTTCTGTGAATGTCATTTGTTTACGTTATTTTTGAACAATATCCTTTATTCGTATTCCACCAATTAAAACTATAGTAAATCATGTAATTATATTCTCACTAGCTATTTATATATTTATGCGATAAGGAAGTGAAAATCGATAAGTATCTAGTTTTCAAATATATAATTTTCAATAATATTCTGAGAACGTATGACAAATCTAGCGTGCCAAAAATGGTAATTACAATTTATGTATTAGAAAGATCATATAAGGCATTTCGTAAGCTTTTTCTTTTTTTTCACGTTGACTAAACACTACCATTCGAATAGCATAATTCTTGATGATTTAATAAAAAATAATATAATTAATCTTTAGATAAGCGATTTTTAGATAAGATATTTTCATTTTTTTATGCATGTAAAATTTTGTATTCAAATAGGTCAAAACGTTCTACAGTGTTACAGAACCTGAATTTTATGAACTTGAAAAATTCAATTTATAACTAACTAAAATAATCAGGTATAATGAAATAAAGCGTTAAAGCGATTTTAATTTAAAAGAATAAGAGATTAAATTATTAATTGTGTAAAATGTTTGGAAAAGAATTTCACCGAAGTACAAACGTTAAATCAAATGTATTTATATAATTAGAAAAAATGTTATAAAACAAATTGTTACTATAAAAAAAAACTGAGATGTGAAGTAAGACACTTCATCGATAATAATTTATCAAATTTTATTCACGATTACATATATCTAAGATTAATTTTTTGGCTAGCCAATGCAAAATTTTCTCATGTACATTTCGATCTACCTTTATATTTGTGTTGCAATTAGTCACATGTCTTATATTTAATATTTCGCTTTTCAACTTCGTCAAGAATACGTAATAAAAGATGACAAAATATGTACAAACAATTACAAGGCTAGTTTATTGAGTTATATTAATTTAATTTTGAAAATTTTAAAACAAATTTTCATTTTTAAAACAAAAATTATTAATTTTGATTTAAAATTTACAGGACTTAAATATTTGTTTATGTAAAAATATATTTTATTGTTTATTTCGAATTGTTGATCAAACTTGCACGGCTAGGAAATTGGAAAAATAAATACCAATTTTTTTCTGGAGAACCAGCTATGTTAACCGTGAAGAACGAAAAAACTAAATTACGTATATATTTTATTCGCGTAAAAAAAATGTCGCTGTTAAAATAAAATTTTATCCCCGTAAATATTTTTATTGGTTTATTAATTTATTAATTTATAAATAAGTAGTTCTAGACGTTTTTCATATTTTTAATTTTTTAACAAAACTGTTTAATGTTATTAATTAGCGTCATAAATAAAATGCTTTCAACAATCAAATTAAAATCAAAACCATTTGAAATATTCGAGTTTGCTTAACGGTCTATCGCACACTTAGTAGCGGTAACAAAAATTTCGCAACTTTTATGAAATAAAAAATGATCATTACTGCAATTTGCTAGAGCGAAACGCTACGCTTGTAAAGCAACAGAGCCGGGGCTCTAACAATTAACGGCTTAAATAAATGAGTCAGTGAGCTCTCCCAATCCGTCAGGAGACAAAGTATTTTTAAGACACTTTACTCATCCGATAAAATACGCGTGAGTGTGCGTCGCATGATCGACGAAAGCGAGACCCACTAAAAATACCTTTAGTATTGTTCTTTGAGCGAGCTGCGCTTGTATATAGACTCGCCGAGCGCTTAAATTGCCGCGGCATCCTCTGATATTGCCAAAAAGTCAGTATATACGAAACAGTTATTATATAGCAGGTCAATAGCATGCATTGCGGGTATGAGTGTGTCTTTTGCCCCCCTGCCTCTCCCTCCTCTCTCTCTCTCTCTATCTCCTGCTCTCGCGCTTTTCCGAAAGCGAGTCGTCGATATTATGCGTCGCTTATTTTAGTACAAAATCTCTTGTGCTGTTTCTGCCGACATTTATTTTTATCCACGCTATTCTTGACGTGATCGCGGCCGGCGCCAAAACTATGGAGGCTTTCGAGACTAGAAGAAGAGGAGACAGCAGATGAAGGAGATTAGGAGAAAAAAAGAAACCTGGACCTAGACTGTAACACTATAAATGACAATTACGGGGAGCGCGGGACAGATGGAAGGGATAATCTTTTTCATTCAGTCATTGAGCTTTCTTTGATCGATAAGTTTAATGGCCTTATGGAGCTTGCGAAAGGATATTTAATTTAAACATTTTATTGATCGATTCTAGATTTGTCTCTTAAACTATAAATCTTAACAATGCGATTTGGATAAATAGACGGAGAAATTATAAATGAAGAATGCTTCAGCGATTTAAGCCTTATAAAAATATCAATTCAAGCTCTGGCTAATATATCATAATAGACAATAATAAAATAGATCAATAATAAAAAGGTTGGTCCAATCTGGCAATTAGAGTAAAAAAAGCAGTACGAAAAGAGTAACCTTTAGAACTGCAATCAGAAGCAATTTCATTTACAAGAATACGAAAAATCCCGAAAATCCCGAAAACTTTCGAAACAGCGAGGTTGTAAGGTTAGCCAGCGAAGCGATAATTTCGCAAGGTGGCCCCACTGGAGGGCAAAAGCTCCGTCTTGCCGATGGCGAAAGCAGCAGCAGCGGCAGCAGCTAAGCGCGCTCGCGATCCACATATTTTTAAAAGGAGCGGAGCCGCGTCCGCGTGAAAACGCGGGGAAAAAAGGGAACGAGCGCTCGAGATATACCTAAAGAGAAAGAGACGGCATCTCGGGCATCAATAAGAGAAGGGAGAGAGAGAGAGAGAGCTTTTGAGACGATTGAGCGGGCGCGAGGCAACTGAGCGAGATATCGGGGGAACGCGCTCCGAGCCCCGAGAGTAAAAGCTCTCTTCTCCTCGTGTTACATTCTCTAAAAATAAGCGGAACAACGAGCCCAGTTACCTACATCGGCCCCTTCCCTCTCGCGCCCGTTAGCTCCGCGCGCGCACACAGACACATCCAGCGCGCATCTTCTTTTTTTAATTTGTCCGCGACAGACACTCGGAAAAGTGGAAACTTACGTAAACGAGGGAGAAAGACGGGGGCAGAGCTTGCGCGCCGAAAATTTTTCGAGAATCGCCGGACTATGATTTTCCGAGAGCTTTTAATTCAAAGGAATGATGTATGAATGAGAAAGATCACGAGCTATTGATTGACGGGGAAAAGGGAGGAAAAGGAACGAAGCTGAGTGTACATGTGTATAAATATATCGTTGCCGATCGTCGCCGATCAGCCGCGCGGACGTTGCATCACGGCACAAAATACGCAAGCACTCTTTCACCTTTATTCTCTTATTCTTCCTTTTTTTCCTCACACTCGCTCTTTTTCTTGTAGCTTAGCTCTATTTGGGACTTACGTGAAGAGACTCGAGCTAAGCCTTTCTCGGGTAAGAAGCCGCTTGTTCCTTCAGCCGTAGATCCGGAGAGCTTTTCCCAGAGTCTCCTCTCTCTCTCTCTCTATCTCTTGTTCGTTGTGTCCCGCGACACACACGTCGTTTGGCAAAAAAAAGTTGAAAAACTCGCGGATTTGTTCGATTAATTAAATAAATATTGTTCGGTCGTCCAGCAGTCTCGGTCGTCCCAGTCACGTCCAATTCGTCACAGCGCTAGCACTTGTTGTTGTTTGCACTCCTCGTTGATCTTTCACACTATCCTTTTTTTTTTTTTTCAAATTTCCTCCCGTTACAGCCTGTCGCACACGGCTGAGCGGCTCTCGCTTTCTCTCTCTCTCTCCCTTTTTTCGCACTTTTAGTCGGCTGTCCCTGTCGCCGGGGCCCCGCGCGTCAACTAACCAGGCTAAATCTCTTTCTCCATCTCAAAAACTTTACCACCACCAGGGCTTCCACCACTTTTCCCTCCTTCCTCTCACTCTCTCTCTCTCCCTGTGTTGCGAGCAGCGCTGAAGCTCGGCCGCCGCTAGCTAGACCATCGTTTTCTCTCTCCTTCTTCTTCTTCGCCTCTTCCCTCTCTCTCTCTCTCTCTCTCTCTCTCTCTCTCTCTCTCTCTCTCTCCACCACGGCTCTTCTCAGCAGCCTGCCTTCCTCATCTTCCTCTTGGTCGCTCCTCTCCTACTCCCTTCCCTTTCGGCTATTTCTTCTTCTCTCTCTCTCTCTCTCTCTCGTTCGATCTTCGTCTCTCTTGCGCTCTCGCTCTCGCTTTTCTCTTGCAAAATCTATCGCCGCCGCCGCAGCCGCAGCCGATATCCATAATCCCCCGCTATCCATAGTAGTCGCGCGCCCGCGCGCCTAAGGATGGATCATCTTCTTTGAATCATCGAGCTATTTCAACCGGTTGTTGGCCAAAGCTTTCTTTATATTTAATATTGCATGCACCGTTTATGTGCTCCCTTTACGCTCTATAAGCCGGGGCTCTATCTGCCAACAATTTTTCTTCTTCATCACGATACAATTCGTTTGCGCAATGCCCGACGATATAATTTTAATCTTAAATCGAGCGTCCCTGTGATTCATTATTGGCGCTCGGCTATTTTGTTATTAGAGGGGTTTGTTATTAGAGACGGAAATCGATTAGTCACTTTCATTTTATTGATCTATTAGCGTAATTCAGTTATTGTAGACTGGATGGAATAGCAAACTCTGATTGTTTACTGCAGATGAGTTATGCTAGTATCGTGCTATTGATATTTACAGCGCTCCGAAACAATTATATTAATTCGTTGCTAACTGATTTGTTTATTTAATAGTTGCGAGCTTTATTTAAATTAATCATTTTAAACATGCCTAAATAATTACACAAGCTCTTTTATTAAATCAAAATCTTTTATTTACTTATGTAATTTGAGAGTAGTTTATTAAAAACTATTTAAGGTTCGCTATGAAATGCTTGCAAGCTTCATGCTAAAGCTTTAAAAAATACCTATATATTTTTATTTAATGATTTAGTGAGTTTAGATTAGTTAACTTGTAGATATATAAGAAGTTTTCCAAAAGACCAATTTTAAAACATCCAGCATTCTTCATATTTGACATAATATCAATATCATCGATATCACTGTCAAACTTATTTTTTTAGACTAATACTTTACGATTAATGAAAAATGTTCTTCAAGTAGAATTTAGTAATTTATATAGGAAATCGAATTTTTCACATATTTATTACTATATCTCGAATAAATGATGACAGTTCAAATCGATGAGCTTATACCTTCCACTAAATAGTGTCCCTTTCCAAATTATTAAACAAAATCTATCGACTGTCAAAATTTATCTTGGAAAAGAAAAAAAAGAAAATTTAATAGCTTATCAGTAGATTGATATAAAAATTTTCGAGAAATAATTGAATTTAATCAGAACAATTAGCATCAAACTCCAATTTAATTTAAAATATTTCTTCGTTATATTATATAAATGATGAAAAATATTTTTCATAGTTATGCATAACGTTATTCTATTTTTCTAAGACATCTAAAAATTGACATGTTTGTTTCGTGTTACACAGTAAATAGAAGTTGTTCTTAAAAATAGTGGGAACGCTTGCCCACACGTCGATCGTTGACATTGAAATACATTTTAGAACAGAGTACTAAAAAATATGTGCATCTCTCGTTCCAATGATAAAACAAGTTGACTAATTCGTTATACTATTGAATAATATAATACAACCAAACATCAGCTTCTTTTACTGAAAATTTAGTTTTTACTTTTAGCGAATAGGCATAAAGATTATAGATTTTACAATAAAAAAAAAAAAAAATATCTGAAACTAAGTAAAGTGCTAAGTACTTGCTAATATAAAAATTGTATTAGCTCTGAAACAATCAATTTCTGGACATGATAGAGGCATATTAATTGCTCAAATAGTTCGCTTAAAAAATGGGCTACATTTTTTCACTCTACAAAAAAGTCAAGAACTCGACTCTATTAAAGTAGGATCTCACTTTCATTTATTGTAGCTCATTCATAGAGTCGCGATCTCACCTTAAAAATGCTAGACATTAAGTATTATAGAAAATTACACATATGTCCTGAGTAAGCTGTCTTATTCTTAATACAATTGTATCAGTTGATTAGGTCCTGATTAGGGCTATGTAAGAACCTATCAAAATATAAAGCATCAGTCCTAACCAGTTAAATTTCTAATCGTGCATTCAACACCACTAATTACACCTTCGCTTCATTAATCATCGCCAAACCATCCCTAATCCATCACTAAAAACCATCCGCTGGAGCAAAGACAAGCTAAAAGCCAAAATCTCCCAAAACCCCCAAACAACCAGCCCGAGAATCGCCACTAATTGGAGCAAGAGCACAATAATTAATTGAACTATCAGGCAAGAATAATAAGAGAGCTCGCCAGTAGCCATCCCAGCGGGGGAGTAGCTCTACCCCCAGAATCCAACGTCGACTCGCCGTCATAAGCGGCTCATACTCGGGCGATATATCGGCGGAGGAGTCGGCCGCGCGAACTTGGATTTGGCGAGCCGAGGGATTTCTAAATATACGCAACCCTCGTCATTCCGGATCTATCTTTACCTGGCGGCAAGAATTCATACGTGCCTGCCTGCCTGCGCGCGTGTGTATATAGAGAGCCAGCGGCTACGCGCCGGTACTTAGCGCCTGCAGCTCTATGACCGAGCTAACTGCACGCGCAATGCACTCTTTTTATTATATATAGGTAGCGAGCTCCGCGGATGCGTAACGTGGAGACGGCGGATACGTGTGGAAAACGTTTGGGAGCTCAAGTTTTTTAGAGAACTTTCTTTTGCTTTGAGTGGTGGGTTGGACTTTTTGTCAGGTGGGCGGGTAGACACTTGCGCCGAAGTTCACTGTCGGCTGACTTTTCCGTTGTAGCTTTTTGTGTCCTGTTAAGGCTGTCTAGATGCGTATTTATGCAAATTTTTTTTAATGTTTATTGCCATCGGCGAATTTTTGTCATTGCAAGTGGTTGTCGAGCTAAATGAATTTTATTCTATTTTAATAGATTATAGGCCAAAATTTTCCGAGTTCCCATTGATAAATATCTGACTTAGTTATAGTAGAGCAAGTTCCGAAAGCTACATTAATTTTAGACTTTCCCTACACACGAAAATATTCATTCATCGAGGAGCCAGCCATTTTTCAAATGCCTTGATAAATTTACAATTATCGTGACTTATGCAAGAGAGCTAGTTGCACAATTTTCTCATATAATAAAAAAATAATTATATAACATTTCGCCCCTGAAACAGATTGGTATATATTTTTAAATGATTTTTATTATAGATCAACAGCGAGCTATTTTAACTACACAACTTAAAAAAAAAACATTTTTATGCGATGACTGTCTTTAATAAATAATAGTAGCTTCTCAAAGGCTCTCAAGTCGCGCCAGAGAAAGCTGGTTTAATATTGAATAAACTAAAATTTAACAATTGAATCCTTTTTTGTTGTGACAATAAAATAAATAATAATATTAATTAATCTCAGTCAAAATACAAAACAATCAACCAAAAAAAAAGCTGAAAAATAAATTCAAGAACATCTTAACAGCTCCTTAATTACTCGGCAATCGAACCAATAAAAAATACCCAATCCCCAAAATCGATAATTCCCAATCGCTCCCAAGCCCACTACAACCGCGCCGGCCTGCGGGCCAGCTCGAGCCGCAGCGCGTCGGCATTTTCCCCGAGTCTGGACGCGTATACCCATCTGACGCTCCGGCATTCCCGACGCTTCAGCTCGGCTCTCTCGCTCTTGCTATGCTCGAAATATTTTTAGAGCGCGGCATTTTTAGCCGCTCGCGAAAATCCCTCATAGCTCTCGACGACGTGTCTTTGCTGTTGTTTTTCGAGACTTTTCGAGCCTCCTCCCTGTCTGTCCAGGCTTTTTGCTCGTTGCCTTCCTCCAGTTATCGCGCGATTACGAAATACGCTAATAGAGAGAGAGAGAGGAAGAGTATATAGCAGCGCTGGCTCGACCTTTGACCCTTCGGTGAACTTGAGTGCGGCCCGCGCCGAGGCGGACGCGGGATCCTGCCAATTCGCTAGAGCTGGCTGTGGCTATGCGGAAGCGGTACGAAATCGCGAGGTCCGATGGAATTTCGCGTTCGATCGATCCCGAAATATCGCGCTGTGAAAACAGTAGAGTGAGTCTAGCTTTTTCGCGGGAATTTTGCGAGCTGTCGATATGAGGAGTGGGAGATGTTTTTAGCTGCTAGTTCTTTTCGGAGGATTGAGTAATGTGCTTTTTTTCTGACTGACGGTTGTATGGAGGGTAAATTAATAGCTTTGGCATCGATTAGAGTACCGGTAAATAACAAATGATTTGTCAAATTTTTTGATGGCCGAAGCGAATTCGGCAGAGAAATAACACGACAAACTTTTAATAAATTTTCGTAAATAACATTCATACAATTACTTTTTAACAAAAGTCAGTTTAAATAATATCATATTATACAATAAATTATTATTTACTTCCTTTATTTAAAGTCAATGTGATTAAAGAAAATATAGGAAACAATTGCAGATGTTGATAAAATTTTGAGACGGTGATTATTTCATAAATTTTAGTCTACGATTTCGTATAAGCTGTTCCTTTTAATAAGGTTTACAAGAAGATAATTAAGGATGTATTCATTGGGTTCTAGGTATTCATTCTTTTTGTTTTGGCCACAGAAAGCCCTGAAAAACTTTCAGCAAGATCCGTGACCTATACGTCTAGGGCCAGTTTCTGGCGCTGTACAAAATTTGGTTTCTATACGTGTCCACAAGCATTACGTACAGAATATCATTTTGCATACAAAAACTGGTACTTATTCCTCTGCTTTTAAGTAAAATAATATTGAAGAAAAATTTTTCTTTTTTAAATAATGTATTTTTGAATAGATGAAACGTTGTTGTAACGTTGTTCTTTTAAAATCATAATTCTAAATTCTGAGATGAAGAGATTTAATAAAATAAGTTTTGAGTAAACGAAAGAAAATTTTAATGAAGCATTTCACGTAATGTTCTAAAAAAATTATTAATTTCAAAGATGTAATAAAGCTCACTATACATATTCTTTTAACATTTCGAATGAAAATAATTTCACGTTATTTACTGCTTGCACTACACAAAAGTCTTTTCCTTGGAAATGCATGAGAGGCAGCATGAAACTGTTTGGCCAGTATCGAAAATTTAAACGGCTCATCTCTTAGAACAAAGTGCAACAGTTCAAAAAATAAAAAGCTCATCAATCAAAGCCGCAAAATATTACAATTATTAATATGCAATGGCGAAGGAAACTAAGCCAACCCAACAAAGCAGCTCTAAACCAGCCGCGTTCCCGAAAACAAGCCAGGAGCCGTCGAAAGAAAGATAAAAAGTTCAAGGGAAAGGTTTAATAAGTGGCGTAAACAGCTGTGCGTCTGCGCGCTCAACTTTTGAAATTTCGCTTAGGTATAAGCGCGAAGAGAGCCGCGGCTCTCTGCTGCGAGGTAGTGGGCGACTACACCAGGCGCTCCGCGCACGCGTACAGTCGGCGTTCGCCACCGAGTATATGGAACAGTCGGTCTAAAATTAATCCTTGGGTCGTTCTGGAAATAGATATTATGAGTGCGAGGACAGGATAAGATGTCGGCCTATTATACCGATTTCTGAAAAACAACATTTTTTCCTCGCGTGCGGCTACTGCCGGCCCGTTGCCGCTGCTGTCTACCTTCTCCTCGTTACCTCGGCCGTTTTTTTCCTCGTCGCATGGACTTCGTAATTGTCAATATACGCGGGAAACGTGAGAGCTGTTTCTTTTGGTGCGCGCGCGGGCGCGGGCGCAGGCTCTGGGTTCTTGAGAAGCTCGCGAGCTTGCGGCTTTTCAAATATTTATAACGTTTCTTTTATTGCTGGTTATTTTTGGATTTAGTTTTATCTTCATTAAATACATATTTCTGTAATTGATGGGCTACAAAGTAAAATTAAAGATTTTCTTCGCTTTATTATTTTCGGGCAAGGTCAGTTGTCCATTAAATTTAGGTCAAACGATCGTGAGCACTGTAACCGCGAAATGTTGGAAAATTTATTTTAACTGCATTTTAATAAGCACGGTGGTATCAATTAGTGCTTTGAAGACCATTATTTTGTATAACGTACACCTTCAAAAATGCATAATATTATCACTGTTGTAGTCTGAACAAGAAACATTCATATAAAATTATAAAATCGAATTAATATAAACATTTTTTTAATTACAACAAATGTTTGGATAGTAATTTCATCACCATGTATTCTATCATTACAGATTTAATAATAATTGCATATTTAGTCTTTATTCTAATACACTGTGAGAAAAAACTCGAATCTTCTACACTTTATTCAAAATAAAATACAATATTACATTGTGTGCCGTTACTAAACTACTATAACTTTTTAATTCATAAAAGCCATTTTGCTAAAGAATTCATTAAATTTAATCTACATATGCTAAAAGCAAAATTTTTATATAATTGAATAATACGTTTGTTATTAATTTTCTGTAAGACGATTATCGGAAATTATTTCGTTTCTAATATATATGAACATTTAAAGTTAACATGAAAACGTATTACAAATATTATAAAAACATTAAAATGTTTATAATTTTTTTTAAATTATGATGTTTTAATATTAATCGTATTTATTAAAAAAAAAAAAAATAATAATTTTTCTCTGTGGTTATTTGATTTCATAATTGCACTTAAAACCTACTCGTTACTTATCACCTCGTCAAAGCTTTCGTTTTGCTCTGTTCATCACAAATAATGGTGTTTCGTATTTTGTATCCGAATTCTGTGAATTGAATACAAATGCAGCATTTTTACATCTCTTTTTATGATTCTATGAATAATTTGAGCATATTAATCACATCAATTAATCTAAAACAGTTAACAGCAAAAGATTTTAAAGCGAATTTATCTAACTTATCGAATGAGTTTTAATTGTGTATCTACAAATATAAATTATTTTTATCAAAATAAGCGATAGTATTATATATAATCGGATTGATTATATTGATATAAGTAATATATAATTTGATTATTTAAATAAATTATATTGTTTAGTTGAGCTAATAATAAAAAACTAATAATAACAATAATTATAATTAAACGTATAAAAAAATATTATAGTTGATTAATCCATAAAAACATAAATAGTAAAATTTATGTACAGAATACAAGAACTAACTTTAAAATAATAAATTATACAAAATATAATCTTTAATTATATTTTAAGAAATCATATTTTCCAAAAGAAAATCATTAATAAATTTAATGGTAATGAGCAGTTAAAATAAAGATCACGTAAATAATATTAATTACTTATACTAAATTAAAATTAAAGTCTGAATTACATACAATAATTTAATTTCATTTAAATTTAATATCAAGGTAGACATTACTCCAAAAATAACGTATAATACAATATGAAATCATGCCATTGGCATTAAATATTATATAAGCTTTGTATTTATAATAATTACAAAAAAATGTATTTTTTGAGATCTGTACAATATATCTTTATACTACAATTATTAATTTATTTAAACTAAATCATACCTTAAATGCACATATAATAATTTTTAATATTTGTATTCCATTTAGGTAATATTTGTTATATTCAATGAAATATGTATTATTATTATTAATTTTCTTTAATGAACATATCGAGAATACCGCTTCTTCTACATACTAATGTATACATAAACGTTATTCAGAAAATATTTCACAATGTTTGTATGTATTTGTTTATAGATGATTCCAGATGGACTTTATGTGACGGTCGATATGTTGGACTGTGAAGTTGTTTCTTTTATTGTAATAAAATAAGTTCATAATTATATAAAATTTAAAGAAGTAAAAATAATCATCAACTGAAAAATGAAGTCAGATAAGTACTGAATCTATTAGAATAAAATAAAAGATTGAAACAGTTACCAATCTTAATTTTAAAGTTCGAAAACGTAAACTTAACCAAGAATTATATGTCTATATATAATTGAAAACTTTTAAGTATGTGAGTATTTATGAAATTCAAGGAATGGATCAATTATAAATATTTATGGGATTTTTACACTGTAGTTTTAAATAAAATACTTTTCTGGCTCTGTAATAAGATCCTTACATTTGGTATAATAATTAATTAGTTGTTAACATTCATTATTTTTATAAAGAAACTAAAGTGTATTTTATGTTTACTATACGTCATTATCTAAATTTGTTATCTTAGTACAATAATTGATCAATTAATCAATAAATTTATTATTCAATTCATGTTATAATACAAAAATTCCATAATAATCGTATATTGTTGGAGTTCGTGCTTTTTGAAAAAATTTATAAATATGTAAGGTTTAAAAAACAAGAAATTCACTAATTAATACAAAGTAAAAATAATAAATGAATTAATGTGAATTAATGTCCAATTTTCTTGTAAATTTGATGAAAATTCAAGAAAAATGGAGCTATATACAGTCGTGTACGTAAACAAGTTTATATGAACGTTTTTTAAAATAGAAAATTTTAATTTGTAATATCTCAAAATAATTTTCTAACTCATCTCGAAATTTATTTAACTTTGTTTGTTGTACATCAAAGTAAAAAGTATTTGCGTCAATTTTTATCTGCAGTTAAATCTGTGAATAAGATTTTATAATTATTTATTTATTTAAAAATTATTCTATATGAAAGATAAATAATAGTAAGATACAACAAACATATTTTCTATGATCCAATTACTATAAAATTAATATTGTTCAAATATGAATAAAATACATTTGACATAAAAAATGTACACCTCATTAATTTCGATTGGATTAGTGGAATTCTTGGCATGATATTGTTATTTCTTTATAGATGTAATACAGGGCAAGTGCAGTCTTCTTTTAATTTTAAATAACCTTTAATTGTACATTTTTCAAAAACTTTTCAAAACTCTAAGTACTAAATAAAAAAAATTTAGAAAATTTGCTCATATATATACAAACAGCTGGCTAAGCAGCAGCGTTATACTTGACTTTTGTATACAATTTCATAACTTTACTAAATATTAATGAACATCTTTCGTAATTTTGGCAGTGCTCTTGAAGGCTACTAATCCATTGTAATATTTATCAAATTTCCCTAATTGAATTAGAAAATCAGTCGGCCAGAAATGCAGTTCTCATTCACAAATAGCTCGATTGCATTGATCATTTCTTTATGAATAAAACGAGCGTACACGCATCAATTATTTATTCCATTGTGAAAGTATATATCTCGAGGGACGACTGGTCGGATTGCGCTATTCTGGCGCGTTCCTCTCGTATAATTCCTGAAATAACGAAAGACTTTTTTAATTCGAGCATAACATCTCGCGTGTATGCGCTCAGCCCGCGACAGCTGATATATATTTTTCGGCTTCTTATACTCCGTAAAAATATATCAAGCGCGCAAGAATGAAAGAGTAAAAAGAAATCGAACGAGCATCGGATCGGTGTGTGAGAATATAAGAGAGAGAGAGAGAGAGAGAGAGAGAGAGAGAGAGAGAGAGAGAGAGAGAGAGAGAGAGAGAGAGAGAGTGGCGAAGAGGCTGCTAACTGAACGTAATTTGAGAGGCTCCCGGACCCCCGAACCATATATGTCCAGCTCGGCTCTCGCTTCTCGCTTCCTCTCGCGCTCGCGCCGATACGTCAGTCTCTCTCTTTGCCGCCACCCACTGCTCTTATACTGACTGAGCGCCGCCGCGTGCTTCGCGCTGATCGCTCTTTTCGAACTACGCCCCTCCCCTCCCCTCCTCCTCTCGCCCTTCCTCCGCGGTACCCGAAAGCGCTCCGATAGCTTTTGCAAATGTGCATTAAATTTTTTTATTTCATCAATTTATTATTTTCTTTTTTTTTTAAGTCATTTTTTTGTTTGTTTGTTGGTTTTATTGATTTTTTTTCAATTTTTTTACGACTTAGGCAGATGTTTTAATAAATTGTTAATTTGTGAAATACTAAAAATCATCTTATAAGTCTTAAAATCGTTTGCAGCAATTTATATTAAAATATATTTATTTTTTTTAAGATGAAATAACTTTTTTGTAAATACGCGCGATGCTCGCATGTAGAATCGTCCATCGATTTGATAATGGATGGCGCCACGATTTAAAACTCAATTTACCCGTGAATTTTCTATTGTACCGATTGAGCAGCTCAACAGGTGCGCGCTTCATGCAACTTCGGTGCACTTCTTTAGCTGAGCTGCTCTGTAAAAAAATTAAAATTGCAAGTTTGTAGTTTTTTGTAGAAAATTTCCACTAAAAAAAGTACGTAAATAGGCGTTTAAAGGCGCTTATTATAAACTGTTAACTTGTATTTTTATTAATTAACTATAAACATAATGTCTCTAAATTTAAATACATTGACCCTATTATTCAACACAATTTTTATCAATGTTGAAAATAGATTAATTTTTTATAACTAATTTTGCTAAGTTTATTTTTTATTGATCGAACCGTCTTTTTGAAAGTCTTATAATTATTTACCTTTTTACGGTAAAATGTTGAATATTAACATATTAATGCGTTCTGGCATTCGTAGGAAAATTTACTATTGGTAAAGAATAGAGTTTGCAAAAATCAATAGAAAAGATTTAACTCCTTTACTTCCTTGACATATATTTTTTCCAGTAAACAACCATTTTTTAAACTTCAAATTCAAAATTATTATGTTGTTTGAATTTTTATTTCAAATGGCATGAGTACTTTCTACAATAAATAAGTTAGTATATAAATGTAGTAAAATACATTAATATCAATTTAAATTTTCTTTAATTTAAATTTCATTAAAATTTTTATAAATGTTGGTGTTATTTAAACACTACATACTTTTTTGAAAGACTGCAAATTTCACTGTTTCGAGATTAAAATTACAGTCTTTTTTAGTACAAGTGTACAAAAGTTTTATATGCAAATATACTATGCACAGTTTATTATATTCGGAAATAATTATTTTTATCTTATCTACAGTTGTAACAACTCGTCTTCCTGCAATTTACAAATTAATTAAGTAATGCATGCCAGATTCGAAAAAAAATCTTATGGCCAAAATTTGAATGAATAGCGACTAGTATGATTTTCAGTGTAACTATATGTATGCAAAAAATTCTAATTAACTAATTTTGGAGTCATTACAAATTTTCATTTTCAGCGTTACTCTATTATTTTGCTACCTGAAAAACAAGAGCTGTAATTACTTTTGCTAAGTTGTAAAAATGTCAAGGCAAATTTCATTAAAAATAGATGTGAGAAGGAAGTAAATTCCATATCACTGTGACATTTTCACACAAGTGACATTATCTACTTGTAAGTTCTTTTAAGCTTTATAAAAATAAACAAATAAGTTAAAAAAAAAAATTATGAACGCGCTATAATGTATTTTTAGTCAAAATACTACTTTTAGAAAGTGACCTTACAGATGTATGAGAAAATCTGCAAAAAACACCCCATTAGCAAATTTTTTATTCTACAAATTTTATCATTCGAAACTCAAAAATTAAGTTTTCATTATTTGCGAATCGATGTACAAGTATATGTACACTCGGTAATAATTCTATCTGCCAGTGTACTGAGAGAAGAATTTTTGGAGACATTATAATACCGGTTAATAAGGTTATCAACCTGGTAGAAATTTTCCTGGGTTTGTAACCAGAATTCACAGATACTTTCTAGCTAAAAACAATATTTTACTAATATCGTGTCGTAGTTAA
>UELX01000287.1:0-92801 GCA_900480035.1 Eupelmus urozonus | reverse complement strand
TCGAACCGTATTTTATGCCACGAGAGCCGAAAAATCATCTCAAAGTTATGATTTTGAGATTAAAGTGGCATAAAAGTAATTTTCAAAAGTGTATAATAAATACGATTTTGTTGCAATCAAAAAATTATTGCCCATTTATATTTCAATTTTAAGTTGTAGATGACACATGATCACACGCAAGCTTGATCGTTTTGAGAATTGGTCAGATAGTATAGTAGATGGAGAGAAGAAAGTAGAAGATTGGCTATGTGTAAAAGCATTGGGGTAAAAAAATCTCATGTGTCACGTATCAGAGAAGATGTCTGAAGACGGAAGGTTCGTATGGTGAAGTGAAAGTGCAATGTCATCTACGAGATCGAGCTTTGTTTTTACAGGGAAGACACGAGAGGAAAAATTTTAGAACTGTCGATCAATTTTCTGAATAATAGACATGTTTATAGGCTAGTTTTAAAGCTTACTTTAAAAGTTCTGTTATACACCATTTATAAATATGTAGTTTTATCTTAGTTCTCGGTCAACCTCTGATAGTTAATTTTTATTCTCAAGTGATTCATTTTCTTACTTTTTTAACTAATCTCTTATCATGTCTTGACACTGTAAATTTATTATTTAAAAAATTTTTAACATAGCATTAATTGTATATCATTTTATTTTTACATACATTATAATTATTAATGATTTATTGGAGAATAATGTTAAATTAATATATGAATAACAACAGAAATAGTAATTTGTTTAACTTTTGAATAAATAAATTAAATTTAATACTTCAATAAATCTTGTAAATTAAAATTTATTTTTAAAATAATATTTTACTATTGAAGCATTATGGGTCATACGTAGGATAATAATAATTAAAAAAAAGTGTTTTAAAGATTGAGAATTTTAGAACCAAGAATAGCAATATTATCACATACGTTGACTTCATAATGAATAACATGTGACTCTTCAGAACTAAAATGTTCAAATTTTTTGAAATCCTCTGATCCATTGTACGATAACTACTCGTTAACCAGAAATATTTGAATAGAGTTTGACATCTTAAAGATAGAAGTTGTGCAACAGAATGTAATTTGTATTACTTCATGCAAATTTAGATTTTTACCTACAAACATAAAATTTTTAATTCATTTTAATTTGTTTGTTGACAAATTTTTAACAAATTTTCGCCACACAAACTATTTGAGATTAAGTAGTAATTAAAAATTTTTAGTCTTTCCAATAGATAGTTACCTAGTAGTAAACTATTTGGGATTCAACAATTCTTTTGATTATTTTGGAAAATAACAAAAAATAAGTCTTTATTTTTTAATTGTCACTTTGGATTCGGTCTAGTCAAAATACGTAAGAATGTACTAGTTTGACATCCCGGGCAAACTAGTACAATATTCATGGCAATAGAGATATTTTGAGTTGGTAAATAAAGGTTATACTATTATAAATATATTAGTTATATCAGAATTATGAATAAAGGCAAAGAAATATCAAATAGTACTTTCGTAACTAATCAGAAAAATGACTATTAGTGAAAAATATATTTCTGGCAACTATAGTAGTATAACACAGTGTAATAATAAGTATTTTATATTTAAATAAATATAAACTGATAACGTAATTTCTTAAGCTTTTGTGCACTATCCTTCATAGAAATGATTAATTATTTCTATTGCAGGTCCCGCATATTTTATTGCACAGTACATTACTCTTTTGAACGTTTAATAAAAGCGATCATTAGTCTTCTTTTTAAAGTCTAAATCGTTAATTGAGGATTGATTGATATGGACTGAAAGGTTTCATTAGATCGACGTATACGCGCTGACAGCAAAATGAAAGCCCTGCGAAAGCGAGCGCGCAGAAATCCACGTACACCCAGGGTTCCCCGTTCCCGCAGGAAATTCAGCCATCGTCCATTCATTCGGCTTCTTCGTCTTCTTCCCACCCCACGTTTTTAATTAATAGAAACATAAATCACGTAATCACTGGCACATCTTCTCCCCCCCTGAGCTGGCGCAGGTATTAGTTGTTCGTTCATCCTGCGCTGACTCTCCGCGCGCAAATCCCTCGGAATTCCCGAAAACTTTCCGAGAGCGGGAGAGAGAGAGAGAAAGATCGTTTCTCTATCCAGCTCTCTCTCTCTCTCTCTCCTTTTCGCACACACGGAAAACTTCAAATTCAAAAAGGAGCGGGGGGGCTTCATCCGTCTTAGCGTCTGGAGAAGTCGGTTCTCACGAAAATCCCCCGATCAATCGCTGGACTTTGCGGGGGCTCGCGGCTGAAAGCTGATCTAAAGCAGATGTAAGCACACAAATCGAGCTGGATCGCGAAAGAGCGAGAGTGTAGCTGGAGAGTGGAAGGCCAGAGAAAGAGGGAGGTTAAAGGAGGCACTTTCTTGGCGAGGAACTCGCCGAGCGATCGATCGCCAAGCTAGGTGCAGTGCAAGTTCCGTCGCCTTTATCGCGAACATCCGTGAGCGCGCGCGCGCGGCGCCAGGGTGATCGAGACCTCCTCGTGCATCACGTCCGACTTCGGATCGTCTCTTTCTCTCTCACACACACACACACGGAATTCGAAGAGCAAAAGTGAAGAAAGGCGTAATGGCGAAGTGAGTTGAGAATGGTGGTAAGGAGGAATGCCAAAAATACGGATAGGCCAGGAGCGCTGTAATGGGAAAGAATAAGTTATTGGATAAAGCTTCACTTTCGAACGCAATTTATTTTACTTGGGATGTCTGTGTACGAACTTGGTACAAAAGAAAAGAATTGATCATTGAAATAAAAATTAGAATTATATTATGAAATTTCAAAAGTAACTATTAGCTAGAATTATTTAGTGCTAGGAACAAAGTTTAAACATTGGTTATGATTAATTCATAGTCCGTGAATGAAGTGTTATTTGAAGGTGAAAATATTAATTTTTATCCAATAGTCAGTTTATTTATTTTAAAACTATATAAATAAGTTTCTTGTGTATATCGGTAACATAGGCTTAATAGTAATCAAGATCCCTTCTAGCGTCACGTCCGATTGCAGATCGTCAATCAGAGGAATGGAGTTGAGTGAGAGGAAAGTGAATGGGAGAAAACCAAATTAAAGTAAAAAGAGAATAAAAGGAAATCGAAGAAGAAAGCAGAAGAGAACGGAAAAACGATAAAAAGGAAGCAGAAAACACTGGGTTTCGACGGACAAGAGGGAGCTGCAACCGAGGCGAAAGAAAAATTGAAGGAAGCACTATTGGAAAGCTAAGTTATATCAAAATTCAATTTATTATACTTTAAACCTTTTATGACTTTGTGCATCGCGCGGAAACTGACTGTTCGGAAATCACGTTAAACTATAAAGTTTTTTTCATTCGAATTTAATAAATTTTAGTATTTAGTATTTATCAAACCAGAAAATAAAATTAAAGTAGTAATTACTGTTGAGGTGAACGTTTGGTTATTATAAAATCTGATATAGAATCATTGGTATAAATAAAATATTTAGTAATTTCATTAATAACATACTTTGAGTTTGATACGTAATATATCCAAAGGACTATTAGTCGAAACCACAACTTCTACCTGATCACGTCTTCCGCAATCGAGAGAAATGCATCAAACGTGAAAGCGTAAATCTGTATGTTAAAACCGTCATAGCAAGACCACACATATAGAGCTAGTTTACGATTTCTACAGTATCCTTTTCATGACCTCTTGTATCGACGTGTATCCAGGTACACGTACACACTTACACGGAGGCGCTCGTGCTCAGAGCAAAATCGTAGGCTTGGCGAAGTTCATGGCAGCGTAGAGCACTCGTAGTTCAAATTTCGCCCTCGTCCACCTGTTTCACTAGTTCTGTTTTGCTGCTGGCTTTCGTCTCACTACCGCGCAATCTCGGTCTGGCTAGCACTTTGCTCGAGAATACCCAATGATCGTTTCCGAGTTTTTGGACGAAGTAAGTTAGTTGCTCGTGGCTTGAATGTTTTCTAGACTATTGTTTTACGGAATAAAATGTGTTTTCGGTATTTTTATGATTTTTAATAATGATGCGTAAAAGGAATATTGGCTTTAAGATTTTTATAAAAAAAGTAATTTTAAGTTTATCTTCGACTTGCAAGTAATACTCTGCTATTAAAATACAAAGTGAACGTTAAAGTTGGTAGTGTTCTATAAATTGCACATATTAAACAATAAAAACGTGATAGAAACTTTTAATGGATAGCAATTAACTCTCAAAATCTAGTTACTTTCACGTTTTTAGTTGATAAACTCTAAACTTAGATAATAATTATTAAATCAGAATAGAGTTCTGAATAGACATTTATTACATTTTTTTTATTAAATCCTATTAAGTGCTTGACAATATTTTGTTTGCATATATATGACTGTGGATGCTGGAACAATGTACTCGTAACCGTATTCATGCACCCATGCTTTTACATTTTTTTGAGCTTTCTATGAGTACATGTATACTTGAGGGCGAAAATGTATAAAAGTGCGTTTATACAGGAGCTTTTATAAGCTTGCATGTGTGCTCAAACATGCGTATATTATAAATATATTACAAAACATTCATGAATAATAAAGAAACAAATTTTAACTTATTTTAAAACATTTTATTTTTTACGATAAAAGAAAGTGGGCATTAAAAGTTATAATATAGATATTATACTAACATAATATAGTAAAACATTGAAAATAATAATAATAAAAAAAAGATATTTAATGATCATTCAAAAATAAACATTATTTTGAGACTTATAAAAAAGATCTTCAATCAGCGAAAATATAATTAAAATTATCTTCAATTAACAATGTCTATTTAGTTCTCGATGTTTCAACAAATTTATCTACCATCCTAAGTAAAAAAATCTTTAATTACATCCTCTCATCGAATATAGTCAGCTTGAGAATTTAACATTTGAGTAAAAATCATAAATTCATGCATAACTATTATAGTTCTTCTGCATTAGTAGACAGACTAAAATCTAATCAAGTCTCTTGCCATGATTTTCTTTAGAAACTTAACAATCTCTATTATGGTGTACAAATTTTCACTAACTTTATTCTGTAAGAAAAAGTACGTAATTTACATTTTGTATGATTGATAAATTGATCGAAACATTGCCACTTAAATAAAAATCATTTAACATAAACTTTGATTGGTTAAAGATCATTTTTCTTATATCCCTCAATATTTACATATCTATGAGTGATAATTTGATCAATCTTTAACATCTATTATTCTCTGAACAATAGTATTAATCTAAATCTAAAATCTGTAACCATGTTCATCAGTTCTCACATTGCTTATTGTTACTATACTTCAATACTATACTTTTCTTTCAAAAATTGCAAACTTTATCACGAAAAAAAAAAAAAAATCTATACAAAAGGCCAATACACCTATGTTTGCCAATTGAATTTCTTTGCTTCTTTCTTTTACACATACACGCGCGCATTTTCACACATTCACATACACTTACGCATCTTCACATATTCACACACACGAGAACACACCTTCGCACATTCACAGGCTGGCGGTCCCATTCTGAGCGTGCCTCAATATACCCATGACATAGTCGCTCTCTCTCTGTCTCTCTCTCTCTCTCTCTCTCTCTCTCTCTCTCTCTCGTGCAATGCAGCATTGGCTGCAAGTGTCCTGCAAGGATCGTTCGTTCACTTTGGCACTTTTCTACCCTGTCCGCCCGAAGGGTCGATATACCCTTTCTCTCTCTTTCTCTCTCATTCCCTTTTCATGTCTCTTCGCGCTTTCAAATCGCGGACAATACGCGTGTGTACCTGTGTATAAGTCTTATATATAGGTGGCGTCGAAAGCATTGCTTCTTTGAAAGATGAGAGCACGGGTACGGAGACGTTTTATGTGTTATCCAAGTAGACGAAAGGAGGAAATAGAGTTAGCGAGGCTAATATTGTTTAAAATTGTACGCTCTTTTTTTATGAGCGCGGAGCGAGCTGAAAGAAACACAAGCGCGTGAATTTTTATGGACCCTGTTTTTCGACATTTACTATTTCTTTTACGGCTGCTGTGCTGGCTTGCACTGCACTGCTGTGAAGTGGCCAGTGTTTTAGGATGGACGGCGCTCGTAAAAATTAATGCCGCGATAAAAAAAAAAAGTGCATGCGCCCGGGATATTAGGTGAAATCATTAGTCCGAGCGTTGAAACCTGTTGTCGGGCTTATTGGGAAGATAAGTATTTGTGTGTTAAAAGAGTCATTTTCTTAATTAATGTCATGATTTTTTTTTGCATTTTTTAAATCAAAATCATTATTAAAATGAATTAGTTTACAATAAAATTTTACTAGTATCCGTACAATTGATATATAGGCATAAAGATATAATATAGATGTAGTAAGTGTACGTGCATTATATCCGTGTATATGCGAGTATGTGTGATTGTTCGTGGATATGTATTTAACTGTGATTAAACAGTCTAATGGAGTCTTTTTGTGTACCGGAAAATTTGTTTGTTCTTGTTACCTTTTCTATATATACTTTGGATATCTTTTCAAGATAATGATGCAGCAGTTCTAGTATACAGCACAGTTTTTCTTTCCATATTTCGATTTTTCAAATGTAGGGTCAAAATATTTTATGAGGGTAGAAAATCTGAAAAAATAATCATTTTTTTACAGAAAGAGGAATATCCAATACAATAAACATAAGTATAGACAATTTCCAAAAGTTTTTCTTTACCTTGTGAATATATTAGACTATTTTGAGATTTAGATCCAGATTTAGATGTCTCGGTAGAACCATATTAAAATAACTGAGTAGATCAATATTAAAATTATTTAGATAATAAAAAAGTATTTCCCAAAGTTCACGTCTAGTGAATATTTAAATGATGGATGTGTTTATTGTGTGCACGCCTATCTTTGAATTGATTTTTATCCACAATATTTTAATTTGCTTTTTAAAATGACTACAGTTGATTATTTGAAATGATATAGTGATTCAATCAAATTGTTTATAATTCAGGTTACACAAGCTATTACTTTACTCACGAAATGCAAGACTTCAACTCATTTTACGTCATAACAGTTTAGCATATACATTTGAAACTTAAGAAATATTACTGAAAGTTGGAATTCCAAGACATTTACTGTTGTGTCTGAAAATAAATTTAAAATACCAGTTGATTGCTTTCATTCAATTAAATTTCTCAGAATATTCTTTTTAGAAGAGGTAGAAGATCACAAAATCGTTATAAGTTTTGTAAATGGATTACAACTTCCGCGTTCGTTATAAATAAAACACAAATCTTTTACCACTTTATCCGTTTGCTTTCATTTATTTTTAATACATACAATTTTTATAGTTTGTGATATATTATTTATAAATTTTCTCATTTAAAATTTTTTTATTGCTTTTAATAATACATTATTATTTCTTCATTTTTTTACTGACGGAGCCTGTTCTGTCCTTCAGTTAATACTTATAATTACCTAACGTTTAATAAAGCAATTGCAAGTAGAAGGAAAAGTTTTCTCTCATTTAGTCTGAATAGTAAATTTGATAAGTTTAAATGAATATTCGTTGTCAACTTGTCTTCATGAAGTACTGCTTTGTTATATTCACCATCTGCTTCGTCAGTGTTTTAGCTGTACGTAAGCATAAAATCTACGATAGCCAGCGCAATCATAAGTTTAAAACTAATTGTTCGTTAGCTGCCTTTTTCTAATGCATAATTTAATATTACAGCAGTAATATTATTATCTAATTCTTACTGCATGGTTAATATTTCTGCAATATGTATGGAATATACTATCAATATTTTGGCAATATTATTGCTATATTCTTGCGATGTTGTCGAATCGTTCGACAATATTACTAAAGTACAGCTAAAGCACTATTTTTTAATGTTGGCAAATATTGCTGTGTAATACTTACTACATGGATAATATTGTTGCAATATTTAAGCAATGTTTTTGATATATTAGAATTATTATATCAATATTACTTTAATATTACTGGTGCAAAACATTATTAATATTCCGTATAAGTATTGTATAAATATACTGGACAATATTTCTGAAGTAGCTTTCAATATTTGATAATTTTGTCGCAGTACTATTAAAAACTTGTGCAGTTTATTGAAGGAAGATTATATAAATATTGTTGCAAGTTAGTTCAGTACTTCTAAGCAATATATTTTATGAATATTTCAGTAATATTGTCGCAATATTTTTTAGAATATTGCAGTAATGTAGGCATCCGTATTGTGGCATGCTACAATACTACGTATCGATTTTGAAAAACTTTATTAATTTTTAATGCTTTAAAATAAGTTTTTATATGAAATTAATAACTTTTATTTTTTTTATATTATTTTAAGCATGTACATTTATTAGCAAAAATTGTATTCACGAACAATTTTAAATTTGTTTAGCTGATTGTGTCTTAAGAAACCAATACAGGAATCAATAAAATATATATTGTGGCTATAATTTAACAAAAGACCCGAAATATTTAAGAAAAACTAGAAGTTCTTATTATACACATATTTTTTACAGAATAATTACTATTTGAACATTATTACACAGAGCTATTGTTCTTAAGTTTGTATTTCTATCTTTTACTATGCAGCTAGAAACTTTCTTTAAATGTTAAGAGCATGTAAAAAAGGAAATAGCATGTATACTTATACTTTACTAAGTACTAAAGCGTGAGCTTAAACTTTTAATTATTACTAAACGGGTTTGCTGATTGCAGTGAATACTTTATCATATCATTATCTCAGTAATAGCTACAAATTGTATGAAAATTAAACTTTGAGTTGAATGTGTACTTTTTAAAAATCTGGTTAAGCAATTAACGAACTTTTGAGTAACAAATATTTTTATAAAAAGACTTATTGATTATTAGATTATTATTTTTACATTTCATACTATTTATACGGCAATGCATTATTCTGATTCAGAAGTAATAATGACATAAAAAAGTATCAGTATTCCATAGAAACGTTATACATTCTCAAATTTTTCAAAAGTTTATTTTATTTGCGCATGAAAAACTTCTTATCCAAAAAGCCACGTAATCGATCGATTACATAAATTCCAACATAAAAGTCTTCTGTTAAAATAGAATAACACGTCTCAGCCTCTGCAACTGTTTAGATTCACGATATCCCAGAACATTTTTCAAGATGAAAACAATCGCATTGTTAAATTTAGCGCTTTTCAAATACACCGTTTTCTTTTATACAGAGAACGCCCGAGCGCGCCTCCACTCATGCTTAACACTCGCAAGCTCGGGCCCCACATCTCTTCTATTTTTGTTTCGCTATAACCGCTCTCTTATCGTCGAATGTAAATTCCTGCGTTTTTCTCGCTTTCACCGAGAGCTTTTTCGGACCTGTCTTCCCGCCGTCAGACCTGGCCTGCTCTCATTTATAACGTTCTCACTTCGCATTTTATATCCTTTCCTTGTCCACTTTGTAATTTCGAAATTTCTTGCTCTCTCTCTCTCTCTCTCTCTCTCCTCTCGCTTTTTCTAAAGCCCGTGCGCGTAGCGCGCTGCTACTTTTTCGCGCGACCCGAGGGAAATGGATAATTTATTATGAAATTTCATGGCTCTACAGTTTTTTGCAAAGATGTGATCATATTAGCAGGCGATTCAATTGAAATAGCTTGCATTCAGAGGCTTTATAAATTTACCATTAATAAAATATTGAATAAAAATTCAAAAGAAGTAATGTTAAAATTTTCTTTAAAAGTTTTTATTAATGGAATTATAATAAAATTTATTTATTAATGTTAAATAGAAGTTTGTTTTCAGAATTAAGTCAAAAGGTGAATTTATTTTTTTTAAATTAAAATTTATAGTTTTAATATCTATATTTACAATTATATACTTTATAGTTCAAAATAATATTGAATTTTCAACATTCATTTAAATGCAAAAAATATAGGATAACGGACTATTTAAATATTTAAACATGATACTTATTAAGAAAAGTAAAAAACACACCTGCTGAAGCAGTTGCAAAGATTTCATGAACTTGCTCATTTGTTAATAATGCATTAGAACATTTTATATAATACTAATATAAGTAAAACAAGGATTCATATGCATTTTGCATCTCTGTACATTGTTAGTGGTTCAGGCGTTCAGCGTTATTAAATGTAACCTCGTTATACGCTAACTGTTTCTCAACACAGTATTCATGCTTAGCATATTTGTTTACAAATTGAAATTTGATCATATACATACTTTTAATTATAAAAATAATCTAAATTTAATATAGTATACTGTTACAAGTACATAAATCATTTATTTATATTAAGAAGATTCATGGAAAATTAAAAAAAGATTACATATCCACAGCCTTACATTATATTAATAAATCCATGTATTTAATCAGCTTGCCGTTAAAGCTGCTTTAAGAGACAAAATTTTAATTCTTTATAATTTTTTGCACTTTAATTTCATTAAAAAAGTTTTAAGAACAATTATTACGAAACTAACGCCCGCTAGAAGTTTGGGATATATAAATCAGTCCCGTTTTTCAAATCAAATAAACATATAAAAGCAAGGAAATTGACTCTACTATGAGAATATATTCTTAGAAATTACGCCCGCATAATGCTTTTTAGACGTTCTTGTTACGTTTGAAGACTGAGATTCTCAGAATGAAGCATTCGAATCAAATTATCAATTCATTAAAGTTAAACTTTACCTGCGTTTCTATGAAAATTAAAAATCTTCCTTGTATTAGTCAGATGAAGAAATTTTTTAATTAAAAACAAAGCTATTTAACAAAGCAGTTTTTTACATTTTTGTATTACTGTAATATTTAGTAAAAAAAAGATTCCAATTCGACGAACATTATAAAACAAGTTGTAATAACAATTAGAAACAAATATAGAAATAACTATATATCCCTTAATTCACATCGCGCCAACCAACTCACAGCGCTCCGCAATCACGCCAAACTCTCGACGTCAATTATTAATTCAAATTTCGCGCATCTCGAAGCGCGGCCCACATATATAAGCGCGTCATCGCCCCCCGAAGTCACCGCCCGCGCTATCACTTTTTCAATCCGGCCGCTGCTCCATTTTTTCCACTTTACGTTTTGTGCATCTCTACCCCCCTTCAGCGCGCGCGCGCGCGAGCTCGCCTACCCCAAATCCGCAGTGCGCGGACGGGAAAAGTAGGAACGCAGCCGCATGTACCGGCAGCTGCAGAGACGACCGCGTGCGCGCGTATATAACGGATGGAGGAGAGAGGGATGGAGTAAGAGCGAGAGAGAGAGAGAGAGAGAGCGAGTGCAATGACGTCATAGGGCGGGGTCCTCTTTAACGCATCTCCCTCGCTCGCTCGCTCGCTCGCGCGTGCTCGTTCGTTCGGCGGTCAACTCCCTCTCACCCTCTCTGGGAATCTCGATTTTATTTTTAACCCTTCGATATTTATTCTTCTCGCTCTTTTTTATTCCAACTTGCTGCTTTATATTTTTACACGTGGCCGTTCTCGATTTTATCGCTTTTTCTTTTCATAGTTATGACTCTGCTGGTATATGAGAAATAGTTTGATAAAATTAAACGTGGATAATGGTTTTTAAAACTCTGCGTTAGTTAATGAGATGTGTCGTGCGCGAGTATATCGATTAAACAGATTTTCTTATAAATTATGCTTTGTGCAATTAAGTTTTTAACACATTGCTTTGTATTTATTATAGTTTTTGTAAATCCAGATTTTTTATGTATAGAACAGTTTTTAAGTAAAAGCAAAATTAAAGTAATTTTTAATAATGAATTTTAATAACATCAAATTATCACAGTTTAAATATCATCGGTAATTTAATTTTTGCTATAGATTCCTCAGATTTCCAATATAATAACAAACCATTAACGATTAGCCTAATTTTAGGCTAATGTTGTTGCTGAAAATCTTGAACTATATTGTCTCAGAAAACTTTGTTTTGACATACCGTTTTACAGCGAATATGTATAGATGACCTAGAACTATGTGCTCCAAAAGTATGATTGATTTTACTGAAAATACTTTCAGTAGTTATATATAACAAGCATTTTATCTACTTTTTCTAATTTTTTAGAAAATATCTGTTTTATTTACAATGTAAAAATGCTAATCATAACTATTAATAAAATAGTCTATATGGCTTTGCATACTTTTACACCATTAAATATTTATTCAACGTGCTTGTTAGGCATTTCATTTTTTAAAAGATGCTTAAAATATTCATTTGTTTCTTATTTTCTTAATTTTATATCCAATATTTTAATAAGATAGGGAAATAAGTTTATTAGAAATCAAAATCTAATAAAAATATATACTTTTTGTTCAGGTTAAATTTTTAATATAAATACTCTGTTTAAATTGTAATTTGTTATTATGTATATCAAAAGTAAAATACATAAATTAATTAACAGACAGAAGCAGTATTTTATCCTTAATAATCATCTGCAAAATCGATACTTTAATTAAAATAGTTAATCTTATTCATGAATCGGAAAATCGAGCTCAACGATATTATATTCTATAAAGCAGTACTACCAGCAATATGCGTAGATATGTTTAAGTAGATACGTACTGAGTTTGGTTAGACACATTGATGAGTATGTTAACTTTAAGCATATGATTATAATTAACAAATCGTTTTTATTAATTATTTTTCTACATTTAGTGCTATTTTAAGAAACAAATGATTATTTATTTCAAAGTTATTTGATGGTTTACTTTTTAATAGTTTTCTTAAATTACTAATAATTACTTAAATTGATTTAAAAAATGATGTATTAACAGTACTGGAATCCGTGCAACTTTTATACCCTTTTACACCCTTCAAATGTAAGAAGAAAGAAAAACAGATAAATATATAGATAGAGAGAAAGAGAGAGAGAGAGAGAGAGAGAGAGAGAGAGAGAGAGAGAGAGAGAGAGAGTGGGGAGCAAAAGAAGATGCATCCAACTGAAATTGGAAAATAAGGGTATAACAACAAAAAGCTAAAGGAGAGGTCTAACCCGGCGGCAAAAGGGGAGAGAACACTTCCTGCTTAACTTTGGTATTGAAATGGTATGGAAATATGGGGGATCAGGAAGGGGCGATGAACGCGGCACTGAAACTTCGGGAGCATGGTTTATTATAGTTCGATTGTTTTGCAGAAAAGTTCGACGAGCTCATGTTGGCAGAAGGGCGATGCGCGCTTTATACCCTGTCGGCTCGGTTTTGCATCGTCGCTGCGTCTTTTTCTTTTTTTTTTTTGCTCTTTCTCTCTCTTTCTCTCTTTCCTCACCGACGTCCATGAGGCATATCAATCATGTTTTGGCAGTTTTTAGATTAAAATGTAAGCCTCTTTGTTATGGCGCACAAAAGTGTTTGTTCGGGGAAAATTTTTTCTCGTCTCCTCTCGTTTTTTTCGGTGGGAAGCCGTGAAAGAAGCATTTTTAATGCATGGAAATTCTTATATTGAATTTTCGTATGAATAGAAAATTTTAGCGAGGGATTATTTTTATTCGAAGGGTGGCAGTATGTATATTTTGTTTATATGTTTATGGAAGCTGATTGAGATAACTGGATTTTGCTTCATTTTGACTCACAATATTATTTGTTTGCCTCGTCAAATCAGCATTGAGATAAGGATAAAGTATGCAACTGTTTTGAACATTGGTAGCTCTTTGCTTAATATTTCATAAATTATTTTCCAATATAAAAACGTTGAAAATAACACCTACAAAACAATAGTCTTATAAGATTCAATTATTTATGTCTCAATATCAAAGTAAAAAAATTTTTAAAATTGTTTTTTTTAATTAATTGAAAATCTTATTTTCTCTTTGCAAGTGACAAAAAATTTCTACTTTTAAATCAAATACCTTTTTCAAAATTGCTTCAGGGCTCACGTATCAAAATGCGTAAATACTTTTTATAACCGTACGCTGAGCCATATCTTTCGTTATACGAATCTCCGCGAGGAGAAAAAGGTCCATCCCTCTCTCATTGTCGGAATGCTATCAAGCCTCGCTTTAATGTCAAAGAGATATTCATTTGAAATGAATATAAATAATCCCACGTAGAAAGTTTCATAAAAATATTTCTCTTGTCAGCGTAATACGTTGCATGTCGTCGAATAAAAACGGCGCGACTCTATGGCAAAAAAAGCCATACGTGCTGCCAGGCGCGTTTCCTTTATAATTCTTTCGCCGGCTATACGAGAGAGCCGGTTAAAGAGCGTATGCGAGTTTATGCGCTCATCAAGTTTCCTGCACTTTATTTCGAGCAATTTCTTTGCTCCACCCTCGCGCTCTTTACCTTTTTTCTTCTGCCTCGTCCTTTTCTTTTTATTTTTAATAAAAATACAAAGCGCAGCTGTACGCTTGGATTTCTTATTATTCTTATTGAAAGCGCCCCCCGATTCTCATGTTGCCAGTTAAAAAAGTAATTAAAACTTCTTTCAGACAAGTAGAGTTTAAACGAGGTCACTAACTCCGAATCTCTCTCTTTCTCTCGTGTTTTTTTTTTTTTTTGCTTTATTTCGCGATTTCATATGCAATTAATTCAGCCGGTGCTTACATTTCCAGCTGCGTGCTCGAGGTAACGTCGCTTCAAAGAAAACGCGTTTCACGCGCGCATGAAAGCTCGAGGAGCCAGTGGAGTTTTATGGCTTGTACTATGGTTTTGCGCGCGCAGTTTAGTGCCGCCAGTCTGCATACGGTCCTCAAGTTCAAGGTGTACTTGGCTTGATTGTAAAATTTATTTCGCAATAGCATTTCTTTTTATTTAATACTATTGTTAATTAGAATAAATGTGTGTTCATCTTGAGTCGTTGTTTTCATCTGTTAGTTCGAACATTAAAGCATAAATACGTACACAGTACTTTTGAATACGTAATGAAAGCAAAAATTTTTAATATGTAAATAAAAAGAAAATTAATGTACGATAACATCAATTTTAATGTCATTTTTTATATATTTATTGCAATGTGCATTCATGGACTTCAATTAAGATATTGAATTTTAATCTCATAAAATTGCAGTATATGTGCATTAAATTAAATTTAAAAAGATTTAATAGCAAGGAGAAAAATTTGTTGCGATAAACTCATGGACCAAAACCATACGTAATTTGCATCACGTTCAAGATGTTATAAATGAAACTGCAAAAAAAACTGCATGGCTTTAGTCTATACCAAAATAGCAAGACGTTGGCACGATGTATATCCATCAACTTGATGCGATCTCATCATAAAGCGCTTTGACTTTGACGCATTTTTCTCTCATTCTTTTTCGCACCATCCCACCGGCGGTTCGATTGTAGTTATGCATCGTATTTATTGAAAGAGGGAGATCTCGTACAATTTCGGCATGGAAGGTGTGATGCTTTTTGAGCATCAATACCGAAACAAATATGCATCGACTTCTTCCTTATACAAGAATGCTGAAGTTATTTGGTAATAAATACTTCAATGAGAATATTGCTAGTTTTCTTTGCGTTAATGCCACAGTTACTTAACAATATTGTAATGAAATGCTGATACGAAAGCAGCTACAATTTTCATGCTAAAATCGCAACAAATTTCTCTCGCTTAATTTATATAATAAAAGTTTTATGAATGGTTACCAAAAATTTTTATAAAATATTTAATCTAAAACTTATTATAGACCCATTTATAAAATATTTACAATATATTTTTTAGATAATATTTTAAAGATTATTACAAATATTTACTTATTTACAGGGTGTTTCATTTTAATCTATCCATGCGAATAACTTTGTAAAAATGAGCAATACAAAAAAATATGCCTCTACAAAAGCTAAAGGGTACAACGGGGGACTAACAATGGTGACCTTGACTTTGACCTTACAATTTATTTTTAAGGTTATATCAAGGTCAAATTCAAAATGTTAAATGGAAACCCCCAATTTCAAAATGAAACACCCTATATAGAAAACTTCAGATAGGTCTCCAGCAATTCTGGGAGAAAGAGAGGGAAATTGAGATAGGGAATGAGAGAGAGAGAGAGAGAGAGAGAGAGAGAGAGAGAGAGAGAGAGAGAGAATACATAAAATGATATAGACGTTCAAATTTTAGCATAAAAGTATAAAAGAAAGTTGATGCAGTTACTATGTTTTCGTAAAGACTTTTCAATTATCGGAAGAGTGCCTCCGTGTATTTTTTGACTCGAAGACTCCCGGAGGAAAAAAGGCAAAAGTTTGAAACAAGTGGCTCTTCGAAAGACAATCGCCGATCACGCGAGATAAAAGGACATTTCAAGAAGATAGAAATACCGAAAAAGAGAGTTAAAGAAAGCAAGACAGAAAGTCAGCTACGTAGCGCTAATAAAAAGACAAACCCCGCCGAGAAGAAAAAAGATGGATAAGTTGGCGGAAAGTTCGAACTCGGCGTACAATAACAAGAGCACGCCGATGGCGATACAAATAATTAGAAGCATCTACACCGAAGTTTCGCGCGCACGCAGTGCATCAATGGCCGGTGCATTCATCTAGCGGTGCCGCGTGCTGCGGGCACGGCGATGAAAGCTCAGGGAACATGTAGTCGCGATGTATTAACGTATACACAAACAGTGCGGCATATACAAAACCATTTATTCACGCGCGCATGGCCATTCACACTAGCGCGCATATATTTACACTGAGCTTGGTGCGCACTCGCGGGGCTATGTATGCCGCCCACGTATACGTATTTACGCAATCGTCCATTATGCAATCGTGCTACTGGCAGTTTAACGGTTACGCTGGGTGATTAGCGACTATTTCATTCATTTCTGAATAATAATCTTTTGGACTCGGGTTTGGTATTGGGTGGAAAATAAAGTTATGGTATTGGAATAGGGTCGAGGGAGAAAATTGGAAAGGTACACTAGAACGTGTACCTGTGATTGAAATTCGTTTCATCTATTTTTGAGTATCTTTTTGATATCGTGCTTTATGTATAGACTTATCTAATAAACAAGAATTTATATACTTGAATTTCTTCATTTTGAATTTAACCTAATTTTTTATTAATTTTCATTTTTATCTCTTCTTCATTTATTCTGTTGATTGTAATTTAGGATTACTTCTGTACTAACAATTATAATTATTATTATTATTATATTGTAAGTGCTTAACCACATAATTTGTGTTTAGCGATTGTAAAAATTCTCTTTTTTATTTGCAGACAATTCTTCTTTTTTTATTTTTATTGATAAATCTACGAAGACGGTATGGTTATATGCACAGGCATTAAGTCTTTACATGATTAATAAAATTTTGTTCTATTCTAGTTGATAAATGCATTATCTTCCGTAGATCCTCGATTCTCTCTCTCTCTCTCTCTCTCACACACACACACGCACAAGAAAGCCTTCAGAGAAATTCAGCTGCCGCACCTCTTGCAAGTTCGACGCTGTGATATCAGGCTCGGAGGTCAGTCAACGTGTCTCGTGTGACTTTTTCTTTTTCAATTTCTCTCTCTCTCTCTCTCTCTCACTTGCTCTCTCTCTCCCTCTCTCTTTCTCTCTCTGCTTACTAACTGATACCACTGCCGCCGTTCAAGTTCACCCCGAGCGATGTAGTGCCGGTATCTCCGGCTGCCGAAGTACAGGGTAACTGCACTCTCTCTCTCTCTCTCTTACTCTCTCTCTCTCTCTCTCTCTCAGCGCGATCGCTCGCGTCCTGGAATATGCACGCGCGGTCCTCGTCAGTCTCGCGCGCGTCCGTCTGTTCGCAGCGAGATAGCAGTCGACTTGGAAGGGCGCTGTGCCGTCGCGACGGACGACAGATAACGCCGTCAGGACAGCCACTCGCCCCCCCCCTCCCACTGCCATTGCACCGAGCTGCCACTATTGTTTGAGTCCCCCTCCATCTGTGTCTCACCTACTTTGCGCCAGCTCTTTCTTACGCTGATCACGTACTCGTCGCTCGAGTGTATAACTGTGTACGTCTGCGCGTATGCGTCTGTGGGTGGCTCATTCTCTCCCTCTCTCATTGTCGATTGCTCAATGCAATTCGCGAGCGGGAAGACAGAGCGAGGCACTCTCCGCCAGAGGAGAAATTACGAGCGGAGCTAGTTGTCGGCGGCTTCCTCTCTCCCTCTCTCTCTCTCGTTTTCTCTCTTGGTTCTATCGGAGGCCGCTGCATTTCTGCTGCAGACGCGGCTGTAAAATGAATGATTCGATCGTGAATCGGTTCTATTTGACGTGATTGATGGCCAGGGAAATTTGTAATTATTCGCTTGATTATGCCGAGCGCCTCCTCGCAATTTCACTTCCTATTGACAATTCGGTGTATTTGAAGGCAAGATTATTTAGTTTTACGATCTGGTAAAAATCGTTGACGTTTCGCTTATTTATAAAACATTTTTCGTGAACGAGGTAATTTATCACTTTCAAGGAAGTAGCAATCGATGGTAAAGAAACAACGTAGAATTTAACTGCAGTACACTAAAACATATAAAATGAGAATAGATGATAAAATATTTAAAAATGTGTAAAAGAGGAAATGATATAAATAAGGCAATCTACATTAGAATTTTACAAATTTTAATATATTAAATTTTTTTTAATAAATATACAGTTTTAATTCTGGTGTAATACTCGTTAATATTTTTAGACCTATTCTATATAATTCTTTTTAGTGCTACATATTTAAAAGGTATCGTAATATCATGTGCCGCATTGCTAGATTATTTACACCCTACACCGTTTAACGACTCCATAAATATCTGTATCAATAGCTCGATAAATTACAATTAATTCCATATTAAATTATTTGGAGATATCTAATTAATGATTTCTAAAAGTAAAATACTATTCTCCCCTTCACTTCCCAGCTACAAGAAGAAAAAATTATTTTTATTACATGCATTATTATACAAGAATTAAGTCATTTCTTATATCAAAAACAATTTAGTTTTTGAGTAAAGCACGAATTTATTATACCTCAATTTTCAGTACTGTATCCCATTTCTGAAAGTGCTTGTAAAAATCAATACAGTTACATAAAATGCAGTAAACCGTTATGAATCACCATTAAACTTTCAAAGATCAAAGTACGATTTCATTAAAGTTTTTTTTACCTACATTAAAAATTTGACATTGAAGCATAGTCACGCAATGATCGTTGCAGCAAAACTTTTTTGATTTTTGGCAGCACAGTCTCATTGACAACTAAAACGAAACGAACACTGCAGAACGCTACACATGACGGCAGAATCTCGCAACGGGAGAGCCACGGCCACCACATGTGGGCCGGCGGGACTGCGCACTGCGCCGTTTTGTTCTATTTGCCATTCTAAGTGTAATTGTGGAAGTGTATTTTCAGCGGCAAATTGAAGGCTTTGAAATCAGAAATAGACAAGGTCGGAATTAGGGTCACGATTTACATTTGAATTCCGTGAAAATTTAAGCGCACTACTTTGGAAAATCGCTAAATAAGTGCAGTTGCAATCGACAATCTAATTATTAATTAGTTTTCAGGATGTAACCTTGTTATACTATACCTTTATGAATGTATGCTCAGTATAAGTGGGCAAGTACACGAAAAATCGAGTTACTTTATTTACAACACGACTCGATGAGCTCGAATCGAGTAGGTAGCGAGTCGCGTCAAGTTCATGCAAACGAGCGACTCGCAACAATACAACGACCCAAAAAACTCTTTTACTCTAAATTATTTACTTCTACAAAATTTCAATGACGATTTGCATTCTTATTTCGAATAGTTCGATGATGTTGAGTACATTTATCTTTCGAGTACAACACGATATTTTTGAGCAGCTTAATCGTTCTAAGCAAATCTCGAATTTTCAATATAAAAAAGTAGAATACTCGGCTCGAACTCGATAAAAAAGAATCGACTCGACTCAATTTTTCCGAGTACTCGCACTTTTATGACCAAGCATTTCCAACGCGCAGTCATAAAACCAGGCAAACCACCAACAGCCCCTCTAATCCAAGAAACTAAAAAACCTTAAAACACCCAAGCCACTACTTTATCCATCTCCTCAACTCTCGCAGCCAGCTCGATCCATCCGCCCACGCAGCTCGTACAACTAAAGCGTCCGCAGCCTCATCAGCGTCGAATTCGACTCGAGCAGCAGCGCGCCGTTCGTCATCCCCGCATCACATTGTGCAGCTCGCAGCGGCGCTCGTCCTCTGAACCCGCCGCGGAATTCGAAGCGACGATGCCTCGTCGTCGACGACATCGTCCTCGTCGCTCCATTTCCGTGACTAATCGGCTGTGCTGCAGAGCCGAGCATAATCCCCGAGTGTGCATGTCGCGTTGGGAGCAAGTGAACTGCGTCGCCTTTGGCCAATCATGCGCTCCGACGAAGACTTGACCGGCGCGAGCTAGGCCTATGGCCGGACTCTCGGGAGGGTGGCCCCATGCAATCAGTGAGACTTGTAGCTGATCCGTAATTTTGCGATTGAATGACACGCGCTGTGGATCGGACGATCGAGCGAACGTGGTGGTTTTTTTGAGGGAGAATGAATAATGAAGAGGGATGGGATGAGTTGGCAGGTAATTTGACGGGAGTTGAGCGATGACTGTTTGGATTGAGTAATTAAAGGTATCGGTGAGTGTTCAGGATGTCACGATGTGTCACTAAGTGTTTGTGAGTAGTCTTAAGTACTGCTTAGAAAAAATGACGTATGGGAAGATTCATAAAATTATTGATTTTCTGTGCATGAATTTTTTTTGCGATTATTTGTTGCAGTTTTGTTGTTGTCTGCAAAGAGAAAAGACTAGATAAATTTTGAAGTCTTTAATTTTTCTAGAAAATGAACTTATGAATTCGCATAATTGTGCATTAAGAACAAGCTTAATTCATGAGCATTGTATAAGCAAATATCAACGACATACCGATTAGGAAAAAGATGTAAAAGATTAAAAGTTTTTTTATTTTCCGTGCGCAAAATCGAGTTTTGCACACGCTCGACTGAAAAATCGTATACTAAATTTTGCCTTATGTACGTCAAAAACGTCAATGCAAAGCCAAAATCATTTTCTCACGCAAATACCGTATTTGTACTAAGAATGAAATTGTTTAAATATGCAAAATTGATTCCATAATTCAGTGAGTGAAAAGTTCCTTCACTAGTGTGCGAAATACAATATTTTTTCACTAGTGAGAGAATATGATTTTTGCTTACTATTGAGGAAATGTGATATTTTTCTCATATAAAACAGATTCTAATAATCTGTTACCCGAGTGAAACAATCACTTACGTTTTTTTTTCATTTTAATAAACATCTTATATCTTAAATTTTAAAGTCATGAGATAAACAGTAAGTGGGTTTGTACCCAAAATAAAACATAATATGTTTTTCAAAATGTAAAAAAACATAAGTGATTGGTTCACTCGGACAACGAATCGAATTTGTGTCAGTAGCTTTTTAGGAAAAAAAGTGTACTTTACTCGAGGTGACAAAATCGACTTGTGTGGATTATTATAACATTATTTTTATTACATTATGACAACACTCTGAACTTCTACATTTGTCTCATTGGCGATTGCTATTTATTAATAGGATATTATTATATCTTGTTTGCTGGAGTCGCGGGTAGTTTTTAGTTTTCAAAAGTAAATATAATTTCCACAATTTTTTAATAGGCCAAAAACATTCTTTGATATAGTGATCTTTTTTGGTATATTTTAAAATAAGTTCCTCGTTACGTGCACTCATTTTAATAAAAGAACAATTGTACTCAAAAAAGTTAGTAAAATCTTGTCTTTAAAAATATTATTCATTAACTTATAACTGTTATTTAGATGAAATTATCAATACAATTATCACTTTTTTCTTTTAATAGATAACGTATAAAAGTGTATGGATACTAGAAAAAAGCAGGTTAGTTTGGGTACTTTCATCGAATTTTAAGTTAATTGCTCAACTTTTTATGTATCCGAAAAATGATGAGTCTATAAAATACTTGAAATTATGAAGCTGCCATTATTTAGTAAAGTTATTAAGTTTAATAAATTATTTCGAATGAGTTTAAGCTTTTATAAATATGGAATATCTGAATGGTATTACGAATTTAAAGAGTGTATTTTAAGCATTTTACATTTTTAGTTAGTTAAACATTTTGCATCAAATTAAATCCGTCCGTAAGTGGTAAATAGCGTGTGAAGTAGAAAATGGTAAGTTGTAAGTAGTAGCAAACTATTTCAAGAAATTATTTATACTAAAAATTTTGTTTTGAATCTCACACTTTTTAATAAATAATTTTTTACTTTAGTTAAATAGAATGTCATCCAAGCGCAGTATACATGATAAGCAGGTCAAAAATATTGACCTAGCCAAAATTCACTTATATTTTTAGACTCCCAAAGAATGGTGTTTTTCTTCGTCATAACTTATACTGTTTATCTGGAGTAGCTATTCGACTATTCAAATGGCATTTGTACTGAAGGGTAGAAGGCGACATATTTTTTAAAGGTTGTTTACGCAGTAAAAGGTTACAGTCTTGTTCTTGAAGAAAAGGAAAATATACTCATCCTTCAAGTAGTAGCTTAAAAGCATGCATTCTTGTTCGAGGCAAAAGGATACAACGTGACCTTTTAGAGTAAGTATTTTACTTTATTTACCATGCAAATAAGCATAACTCGTATAAATTGAAATTTTACGAGACAATACATAACTTATGCTTTTTTACCATGCTACTAAATGATTTTTTCATATTTATATTTAATGCAACAATGCAAAAAATATAAAAATATCACTGTATTATGAAGGAAATTTTTTTTAAATAGAAGCTATATCGGACAGTTAAATAAAATTATATTTATATTTTATTATTTTCAAGTTAGAAGGATAATCTATTTTTTGTTACTTATCGACAAAATACAAAATTTCTAGATTGAATTAATTAAAATTAAATTTTGTATTCAAAATCAGGATTTTTATCGGATAATTAAACAAAAAAAGTGTTTTATTTAATATATATTATGCAATAAAGTACTGCACAACACTTTTTAGAAATGAAAAATTGTGATAAATTTATTGAAAATTTTGATAAAACATTTTCGTTTGTAATAGTGAATATATATAACGTTTTAAGATTGAACGTTAAAAGTAGGAGGGTCGTTAAAATATTTTAGCACCACAAAGCTTTTACTCTATGTCTTATAAAGTTTTTCAATATATGAAATGAAATTTCATGACCCCATTTTTATTGTCGTATTGAGTGATGTAAATTTTTATTATTTTTGTTGCAAATATGATGAAAACTGTAATGCACAGAAATCGATTTCTCATAACACCACTGTTCGATAAAAATTATTTTAGACTTTTAAAACCTGAAGAGTAGAGCGCGTATAGCTAGAAGAAAGAGAAAGAGTACTGTAATTATGAAAAAATCAAAATTTTACTACATTAAGGTTACACAGGTAATGGCAACATTCTTTTAATTGTGATTTAACGAGCTTTTTTCAATCACCCTTGAAATTTTAATTAAATTAAATGAAGGCTGGAGTAGCAGAGTTATAGAACCATTCGTTAGTTAAGAGAAATCAATCAACCCCCGCGAATACAGGTAACCTTCAGAAGCCTAAGTCGGAAGTTTCGTTGAGTAAAGAGAAGACAAAGTGCAGAAGAAAGACGGGGAAGCATCGTTGCAAATCTTTAGAATATATTACCCCTGTAAAGTCTAATAAAATTAGTTCTCGTAAATCATTGTGGAAGCATGAATAATATTTTCTATGTTTCAAGAGGAATAAAATTTTATAGAAATTTTAGTGAATATAAAATAAATATTTGGACAATGGCGATGATGGATACGATTGTTTGTTTTACTAAAGTTTAATCCCAAATTTTTGAAACGTATTACTGAATTTTGATGCTTCTGTTGTTTGTTGTTAAATTTATTACGTTTTGTGGTCTTCGTTTTTTTTTTTAAAGACAACAATAAAAATGTTCTCTTTCATTTTTATGCACTATTATAAAAATAAAATAATTTTCTCCTTTACTGTATCACTAATATTCTATTTGAAGATTTATTCACGCCATTTTGCATAATTTTCTAAAAAAAAGTTTAAAAATCATTCCTCCGCTAAAACGCGAAACGCGCTTCAATTCAGCCCGAGCATTGAAAGAGCGCCGGTTTCGAATCCAATCCCGCTAAAAAAAGAATAATAAGTCGAGGAGCATGCAGCTGGTATACACTTTGTGCACGCAACGCGCTATAAGCCGTCGCCCCAAGATTGCTCGGTGACACGACTTGCGGAATCCGTGGCTGCTCCCCCACCTACCCCCAACCGGTCGACCTTGAGCCAGGGCAGATTAATCACGGCCAGTGAAGAAAGGCCGTTTTTCGCCTCCTGGCGGAAAGCCGCACGGCCTCCGCCTCTTATATACCCTTACTCTCGCTCACACAGCCACATGCTCACACACACCCAGGTACACTAATTTTCTTTGGCCGCGTGTGTATCGAGCGATAGTAGCTTTGGCCGACACCATCGATCAATGACAGTCCCACGGGAAAATACTTGCTCAACCCATTATGCCCCTCTCGCTCTTTCTCTCTCTCTCTCTGAAGAAGGTCGACCGAGAAGAGAGAGGAAGTGTCCGCTGACTGGGGTGTAAGAGGGACGCGTGCGGCCGAAAGTGGATGCGTTTGCCAGGCACCTGTTTGTCGCCCTCTCGAGGTCGGGGCGCGGATTCACCCTTGCAAGTATAGAAACCACGTGCTCGTTGGGCTTGGGGAGGGGCGCCGTAAGCGTGGATGTGCTCGAGGCCGGAAATTGACCGTTTGCTGGGATAGCCGTGGGAATTAACGGGCCTGTGCCCTTCTGACGTGGAATGCTGCTTTCGGGAATGGGTTTTGAAAATTTGGCGAGGAAATTTGGGAGCTGGTGTTTTCTTGTTGTGTGCTAATTTTGCTGTTCGATTTTTCTTTGATGTGTATTGTTGTGTGTATTATTTTTAATTTATATTAATGAGAATGAAAAAATGTTTAATTATACGTATATGTTTTTTTATCATATGTAAAACTTCAATTACAAACAAAATTTGGATTCAAGTCAGGATTGCAACAAAATTCAAATTGAAAGGGAGTGCTACTTTGAATATTGATCGAATCGAATTTTTAACGAAAACTTAAAATTATGGATGCACTTATTGTTAGCAAAACAAATCTTTGAATATCTTATAAATGTATGTCTGACCGGATCCGAATATTTTCACTTCCATATGTATATAAATAACCTACTTTACATTAATAGCAGTAAGAATATTGGAATTAGGTAAATAAAGAAGATTTGTCATAGATATATGTAAAATAAGTCTTACATATTTAAGTATTAGAATTGAATTGTAGATTTACAGATTAAATTAAATTATAGATTTTTGTTAATAATTATAAACAATGTGAATATTTCTTTCGAATGCATCATTCATTTCTGTAATTATCTAAATAGATTTAAGTGGCATTAATTATAATTAATTTTGATATTTATTTCGATATTTATTTCTACAAAGAATTTTGTTCACTATCTTAATTTAAATAATATTCTTCCGTTAAAATGATTACGATCGTCTTACTGAAAGTATAATAACATTGATCTAAAAATATCATACTTTGAAACCACATTCGACACTTAAAATAACGCTTCACAGACTTTCTATATTTTGCAATCCACAAAAATATTCCGTCTTTTGAAGAGTCGTGTTAAAATAAAAAAGATGGAAGATAAACATAAAACATATTTTTAAGACTTTCGTTGCGCAAATCTTACTTTATGTGTAGTGAGTCCCTTCTAAAAATAAATCCATGATTTTCAATTCAACGAACAATATTTACAATTTTTATAAACTTTATAAAAAATCAAAGACATTCTTTATTACATTTATCGAAAATACAATTCTCCAAACTACTAAAAAAAAAGCAAGATAAAAAAACAAAATCTATCGACTTATCGAAAACCGAACACATCAAAGCCCAAGCATCCAAACGAGCTCCTCATTCACATCCGCCCATCAATCCCATCTACGTAAACATCTCTATTTTTACTCCCATCGCTCTCCCCCTCACCCTCCCAATCATTCCGTCATCGCTTCTCCAAAAATCCCAAGAAACCCATAAACAAATCCAAAACCTCAAAAAAAGAAAAAACCCACATCCCATACACCCACGACTCTCACCAGCGCTGGTCGAAAGCCGACTGTCGTCGGCGTATACCGTATCTCGCGGTGCTCGCGCGCGCGCGCGCAGCAGCGGCAGCGGCGGCGACCCCGCAGCCACGACGCCTGCGCCGCCCTTCTCTCTCTCTCTCTCCCATCCTTCCTGGCATCAGCGCCGAGAGGCAATTCAAATCTACCACACAGTCGGTCGTAAGACTCGTCGCGAGGCGGACGCACATCCAGACGCACGCGCCGTTCTCGTCACGCGTGTGCCGCGCGCGCCGCGATAGCCCGCCGTTTTTTTGTCCTCTTAGCTGTTCGTTCGCGCGTTCTGCGGATATAGTTTTGCGAGAAGATCGAACACTGGCAGAGCGTGTGTTGCGTGCACGCGTATACGAAACGCGCGAGGAGAGAAGAGACAGGAGCGCCGGAGATATAGAGAGGGCGGGAGATAGATGGAACCGCAGCTTTTAGGAGCGCAGCCGCCACAAAGTGCGTGCGTCAAAGCCGCGCGCTGACGAATTCAGCCGTGAAAACGGGGCCACGCCAGCGAGAAGCCCTAGCCGGCTCGCTTTTCCCACGCTCGTCAAGCGCAGAGTCGAATTCCGAGGAATAAAAGCTCGCACTCTCGTGTTCACTGTACCCCTAGTCAATATAGTAGATCAACATGCATCAGCAAGGAGCCAGCACCGGCTCGAGCGAGCAGCGCCAGCAGCACGAGGAGGTGGTGATAATCTCGGGCGACGATCATAACTCGCGGGGCCTGTAACAGCTGCTGTCAAGCCTGACGTAGAGACACACAGCCACACGCGCGCGAAGCGTCCAGATATCAAGCACACAGGCGGTAGAGAGAAAAAGTAGATAGGCTGATCAAAGCGATAGTGGTTTTCCGGAAGAGTGGTTAAGAGGAGAGGCTTCCTCCCTCAGGCTCTGCGCTCTCTCTCTGGCTCCCCAAGTCCTCGGGCTGCCGCTCGGCCGTCCCTCTCGGATGAGCAGCAGGAGGAGCGTGCGGGGCTCCTCGCTACGTCGACTGCGCCGGCTGCGATGATGACTGGCCTGCCGCGAACCAGCTGTGAATAGAGAAGCGCGCGCTCGCCTGTGTGTCCGTGTGTATATACTCAAGTTCAGTCACCTTCGGTTCACGGTTAGCGCGGCTGGCTCTCTCTCTCGCTCGTGTCCTCGCTCGGGATATAAGGCTCGGAAAAGTCTCGTGCGTCAGAGAGCGAGCGCGCGCGCGCGCTTCGTCCCAGTGACACAGTCGCGTGTATGTAGCTCAGCTGGGATTCGCGAGAGCTAGACAAGTGCGAGCGTGCGAGTTAATAGAGAGGGAGAGGGGAAGCGAGAGCGTTTGCAGGCGCGCGCGAGTGAATCCAGCGGAGCCGACGTTTTAGAGTAGGTGCGCGGGGGCGGCTGCTGTGCTCGGAGCTGGCTGTGTGCAGTGTCGCGCGATAATTAATTAGCTCTCACGGGCGCGCCGCGTCTCGTTAGCGCCGCCGAGGCTCGATATATACCGGAGGAGGTAAGGAGAAGACGAGGCAAGCGGCAAGAGGGAGAGAGAGAGAGAAGAGAAGAGAAAGAGCGAGTTTATATATAGAGCAGCAGAGAGGGAGAGAGAGAGAGAGAGAGAGAGAGGGAGCAGTGCGGGAGTGGAAAGTCAAGGCCACGAGGAGAGAGAGAGAGAGAGAGGGTTCAAGCTCTCTTTCGATGCTCTCTTGAAAATATGACGCTCAAGAGATACAACTGGCCGGAGCCGCGCGAGGCTCGATTCCGCCGGAGCTGATCCTCACCGAGAGTCCAAAGAGCATGCTCCCTCGTCTTCGCGACGCTGATTCCCTCTCGTAAAAAACCTCGAGACGCCGATCCTCCCCTACCTTTTCTTCCGTTTTTCTTGTCTCTCTCTTCTCTCTCTCTCTCTCTCTCTCTCTCTCTCTCTCCGAAGTGTGCGCTGACGAGCTCAGCGAGTGGATCACACGCCGAGTCGAGTAGAGAAGGGAAGAAATGCCGAGAGAGAGACGAGCCGGGGAATCAAATTTCCGAAGAGGCGAAAAGCGCGAGGAGGTCCGAGCTGGAAGGTATTAACCGATCCCCGCAGCAGCAGCCAGCCAGCCACGATCAGCGCCTACGCTGCGGACAAGATTAATAGTCGGCTTTGTAGCGGGGCCCGGCTAAAGTGTTTCCGCGAAGACGAATAGGCGAAAGGACTTTCGAGAGGAGAGCCACAGCGGCGGGAGAGAAAAAAAAGGAGAGGAAGAACGATCTATCTCGGCGGCTGCATTACCGGGGAAGAGACATCGAGTCCCGTGGCCGCAATTAATGTAATGAGAGAGCCTCGCTGATCCGCCTAGATCGGAAGAGGGGAGGATCCGATCCTGCCAGAAGGAGGACACTAGAAAAGAGCTCAGCTCGGAGAGATTAGAGTACAATAAGAGGAGAAAAAAAAAAAATTCCGAGCGGAACATAAAAGAGGCGGAGAGGGAGAGAGAAGGAATCAGTGGCTCGTGCTGTTGTGCTGCTTAAGGGAGGGGGAGAGACGACGAGTCGCATCGTCACGTCCGGTGTGACGTTGACGAAGCCCCGAGCGGTCCTTGTGAGGCATCGACGCTGCTCAGCGCTGAGGGGGGAGAGCAAGCTGCGAGGTGTACCGGCAGGAGGATGACGGAGTCGTGAAGTCGTCGTCGGGCAATGACGGCGTCGCTGGCTTCGAGATGCGAGTCGTTGTTGACGAAAGTGCTCCTGGTCCAGCTGGTGCTGCTGGACGCGACCTCGGCGGTGAGGGCCTACGAAGCTGCCGTTCCACTCGGCAGCAGCAGCAGCAGCAGCAGCAGCAGCAGCGGAAGCAGCAGCGCCGGAGGAGGTGGCTGCCGCTCCTGCCAGGCGTCTTCGGCTACGACGACACAGAGCAGATAGCAGCAGCAGCAGCGGCCGCCGCAGGAGAGGAGCAGCTCGCTGGCGGCCGATCCTGGCGCGAGGCTGGCCCAGGTCACGATGAGCATCGTGGGCCCCGGTAGTCCCGGCACGGCGAGCGACTTCGCGGGTAATAACATGAACACGTGGGACGTTGCTCGCGCGATCAACGATAATCATCACAGCGGCAATCATCATCGTCATCAGGCGGCGGTGCCATCGACACTGCTATCGACGGCAGCGGCAGCGGCCCTCGTCCTCTCGTATGCGTCCTCCTCGTCCTCGTCGTCGGCGGCGTCCTCGTCGTCTTCAACGCCGAAGGTCGACAGCAGGCAGCAGCGGCCGACGGCAATAGTGGACCGTAGTAGTAGCGCTGGCTTTCGGGAGCCGGTCATAGACGTGGCCACGGACAAGGGCAGACTGGTGCTCTGCTCGTCGAGCTGCGCCTGCGACGGGAGCTGTGGAGGCTCCGGAGAGCAGAGGATAGGCAGGCTGGAGGAAGAGGAGGAGGAGGAGGAGGAGGAAGAAGAGGAGAGAATAGCTGACAGCAGCACGGAGCTGGACAGCAGCGACAATACGGGGACGGCCTGGGACAGCGACAGCACCTCGTCCCGAGAGGCCGGCGACATGACGGAGGTGGCGGCCGAGCAGCTGCTCTTCGGCTACGGCGCCCTCTCGGCCTTCGACTCGGCCTTCAACGGCAGCTTCAGCGACAACAGCACCGAGGACTGGAACAGCAGCCTCTACAACGAGACCTACATTGTCGAGGGCCTCTACCCGTCGGGCTACAGTCTGCCCCACATAATCATAGCCTCGATCGTCGTCACGGTGCTGATGATCGTCATAGTGATCGGCAACATGCTGGTCATCATCGCCATCGCCACGGAGAAGGCCCTGAAGAACATCCAGAACTGGTTCATAGCGAGCCTCGCGGTGGCGGACTTCTTTCTCGGCCTGGTGATAATGCCCTTCTCGCTGGCCAACGAGATTATGGGCTACTGGATCTTTGGCTATTGGTGGTGCGATATACACTCGGCGATGGACGTGTTACTGTGCACCGCGAGCATCATGAACTTGTGCCTCATCAGCCTGGACAGGTACTGGAGTATCACCCAGGCGGTGGACTATCTGAAGAAGCGGACGCCAGCCAGGGCGGCGCTCATGATCGCCATGGTCTGGGTGCTGTCGGCGGTGATCTGCATACCGCCGCTGCTTGGATGGAAGAGATCGGCGCCGGATCTTCCAGAGGAGTATCCCAAATGCAAGGTGAGTGCATTCATGATACTGACTATCGTTATGATCTGTCCGATTGATTATTGTTTATAAAGGTAGTTCATGAATCGTGGATATTTCTCGTTGGTTGATGGATACAATTGAACTTACGCAAAATATTTGATGATAAAATTGTATTCTTATTTTGGAATTCATGTGTGAATTAATATTGTTAAATTACGTAAAATTGAATGATTGTTGATTATTTAATTTCAAAGGATAATTACAGTTACATAAAATTCCTTTTATCTTGTTCATAAAATGAAATGAGTAACAGTCTCAATTTAATTTCTCATCTATTTAATTTATTGTTAGTTAATATTTCAAGCTAGCTATTTTAATTTGGGATTCATCATTGAAATTCATTGTAGTAATAGAGGAATAATTAGCGATAAAATAAAGCTGCGAAATAAGCGCAAAAATTGTCGATTGCCCTCGATATGTTTACCGTAAATCAGTGAATATAGTTTAATCAACCGGAGGTATTTTCATTTCATTAAGCTTTTATTAACAGATAGATGTGCATCAAAACATTTATAATTTTGTTCAAAAGTGTTATAACACATATTTTTGCTTACTCTCTTTCCAGTTAAAATAGTGATGAACAAATATGTTTACATAAAACTATTTCTGTATATAAAAATGTTCGATAAAAATTATTTTATTTATTCTTAGTTTTTAAATAAATATAAGTAAATAGTTTTTATAAGTAGTTTATTGATTTATCAGAAAATAAATTAAAAATAAAAGACTATTAAGTCAACGAATAAAAGATTATCATTTATAATAATAATGATAATAATATATTAAAAATATTTACTGAATGAACCGCTTTTATAAACTTTCTAATTGTTTAAATTGACCGTTCCCTTCAGCCCCTTTAACCCTGCTCGATACTTAGATACCCCAAAATGCTTTTTAATCCGATAAACTACCGAGCTGAATGTTTCTGTCGCTAGTTATATTTATTGTACTGGCAGAGCTACGGTTTTTATACAACAAAGAGCCCGTCATGGATGTTATAAGAATACGCTCTGCTAGACAAAGACAAATAATGGCTAGATGAAGAATATAACGATCAAAAGACTTCATCTAAAGTTGTGTTAATTTTGCTCACCCCCCTAGGAAACTCTATGATTGGTTTATTTTATTATAATTAAAATCCAAGTCCGTATCATGCACCAAGTTAATGTACTCCTTTGACGAAACTCATAAGTCTCTATTTTTGCAAGGTCAACCTCCCCAGGCACACACTTATGCACTTTACTTTAATGGGAGCAAGTCCGCATAATTGCAAGCCGAAGCGAAAATTAATTTAAACACGTCTTCGGGCTTGCGAGCTTCCCCCGATGAGTTATAAATATTTACGTAGCGTCGACCCTTTAATTTTCGCGGCTCAAGAGCTAAGCCGCACGGGAGATGAAACGAGCCGAATATGATTTTCCCGCCCGAAAAACGGAAGAGAAGACACACACCAATCATCTAGAAAAATAGTGAGAACTAATCTCAGTAAGAAAATTGGCCTTACTCCGAATAAAAACATTGTTTCATTTTTTCTTCTTAACTGGATGGTAAATATTAATGGCGTCGAAAAGATAAATGTTATTTCGTAATTAATCATAAAAGTTTTATTAGATCCTAAATATATAGTTGGTTTACCAGTTGGGCAAAAAGAGATGAAAGTTTTTTAGACAAAAAAAAAGAATTTTATTTTTAAAAGAAATATTTATTTAACAATTTTTGCTGTTGGTTTTAGAAAAGCAATTTAAAAAAAAAACCTTTCCCATTCGCGAACAACCATGATCATTTTTAATCTAATCAAAGTTTTAGTTAGTTTTGCACATTCTTGATAAATCTAATTAAATTATTCAAATGATTTGTTTATGTCTGCATGTACGTGTACATTACTGCATAATCCATTTAATTTAGCGATCCCTCCTGAAATTCCACCCTAAAGAATTTAGAGAGTAAATTCCAATATTAGCTTAAAGCTAATTAGATCGCGCACATCGTTTGCGTTATTCGAAACTCGAAAACAAAGTGCATTAGTAGTAAAATTCAGAACAGAAACGTTACACACTTTCCTACGCCCAACCTCAAACGCTCTCAAGTGGTAAATACTTTTTTCTCCCGCCCCGTGCATCAACCAACTCGAAAGGTAAATATTTTATCAAACACATCTGCGAGAGCACATTTTAATCAGCCCGAGATTCCTCCTGTGCGTTAAAAGCGGATAAAGAGGGAAAAAAAGCGCGGATTCCAGGAGGGAGGGTTAAGTAAAATATGATCGATTATTTCATCTCGGCAGAGAGTCAACGCTGGCTTTCCCCCCCTCACTCCTACGCAAGCGTCTCGCTCGAGTGGATAACCTGAAATGCCGACTTGCGATGTGTGCGCCCTCAGCGAGTATAGCCAATTTCCAATCGGAATATTTTCTGCTCCAGAAGTGTATCTCTCTCGCTCACACAGGGAATATACAATATATTTGCATACGGCCTGACGTGCGCGTAGACGAGAGTGAGTAGCGGCCTTTTATGCACTCTGCGGCTAATGCACGAGAATGAAAATTTTTGCGAGTTTCATCGGAGCGGGACTGATTCCTCAGAATGCTGCTTTTTGACTGTCGGCTGAAAGAGATTTATTATGTAGAGAAACAGGTATGAATATTCGGGAAAGCATCGTAGTAACGATGAAAAGATGAGTTTCTCTTTTAGTGATATAAAAATGTTTTCTTTTTTTTATTAATGAATAAAGGGAGTTTGGATTATGATAGAGTTTTGGCATTTTGAAATATTGAGACGTACAGTGAGCTTTCAGATTCTTATTGGAAATCGTACTTCTGCTTGCTCACGCTGAAAGTTTTGCGACAGTAAACATTTTTGATTCCACAATCTTAATGTATTTTGATTTTTTCGAGCTCACTGAGTCAGATTATATCGGTTTTTCAAAATTGCCTTATGCCTTTCAAATTCTTTTACATCGCTGATCTCGAAAATCAATAGTTTTATATAAACCTCACCAATGTATAAAAATACATACTTACTTTACAATAATTAATATTTAAAACAAAAATACACACACATGAACAACGTGTAATATACTTTACAATCCTACTAAAGTCGCTTTCCGTTACACGGAAGCAGCCCAGTTTTAAATCCAAAGACGGAAATCCTCCGACAATTTACAAAAATAATTAAATACGAGCGAGAATGCACAATATTTCGCCTGCAGCGGACAGACGGTTTTCCGTGAAAATACTTTAGCAGGTCAGTCATTCTTCTCTCCGGCGGTATCCGCTCGCAGCGTCCCAGCACTGTCCAAGCAATTATTTTCGTCCTAAAAGCGCGCTTCCGCAAAAATGTCTCTCGGAACCGAGGCGCCCAGCGATAAAACACATCTTAAACAACGAGCAAGACCGGAGGTATCCATAAGTCGTCTCGAAAACGACTTGCCTCGCTTCTTTTCCCTCTCTTGCGCGAGCGCAGGGAAGAGAGAAAAAAAAGGGGAGCAATCGGATTTCTATACCTGTAGCGCTCGTTTCTCCACCTGTAAACGTCTCTCTTTTCTTTCCCTCTCGCAGCCAGCGCCTATTTACCCCGGAGTACAACTATTTACGCCACTTCGGGCTGGGAGCGAAACAAAACCGTTTTCCACGAAAACACTCTCGACGGATTTAATTTTCGGACTGTGAATTCGAAATGTTCCGTATCGACTTGGCTGCCCCGGCTCTCTGGCTCTTACACAATATTTTAGAAATGCCAGGCACAAGAGTCTCGCGCGCGCGCGCGCGCGAGCGAGCTCCGGAGTGGAGGAAAGAAAATGACCTGGAAAAAGGAGAAGTATTGCTGGGATTCTTTTGCCTGCTCTCGCGCTTTCCTTTGTTCTTATTCGTATCAGTTATTTTTGCTCTTTTGTTTTCCTTTTTACGAATTATTATCGTCTTTTTAAATTTTTGTCTCTTTCTTCATATTTTCCTCCTCTTTTCGTACTTGCTGCGATTTGTTATTTTTGCATGCTGGGCAAGCTAAATAATGCAAGCAATTTGATATTCCAGGAGAAAAATGTAGGGTTTTTTTTTGTGAAAACATTTAACTGTCGTATTTTCTCTGTCATTCCCGAGAGAAATATGCTAATCATTTTGTGCAATAAATTTTCAATTTTATAAAAAATAAAATATTTTATTTTTATTTGCAATAAATCTCACAAGATTTTTAAGATATTTTGGCTAAACTAAATATTACAAGCTTGAACAATTTTAAACGTTAATGTAATTTTTTAATTGTTTTTTTTTTATATACGTAAAATAATAATTACAATGTTCGTTTATCCAGAAGATACATATCAGTTTATTTTTATATTTGATGGATAGATTTAAAATTGAAATTGAGCCCAGTTTAATTGATTGATGTGCTAATTGATTGAACGCAGTCCCATCAATTATGTCAATTTGCTTTTGAACATTAATTTAGAAATAATAAATGAAATTCAAAATAATTAAAAATTTCTAGATCATTGATCATTGTGATATTGACTAAGTCCAAACGGAACTAACTAATAAGGTTTTACGCATACTATATAGTGAATTATTAAATCACAATAAAAATTGATGTCGACATGATTGAAAAAAATATTCAAATGTTTCCAATATTGTAAAAAGTTTACAACCTAATATTAATAAATTTTACACAAAATAGTATTTAAAAAACATTAAATACTATAGTAATTCATAAAAAAGCCACAGAAGTCGTTTAATTTAATGTTAAATTTAATGTTTCATTGCATCGACGAACCCAAGGATACATTACAGAGTAAATATAAACAAAATGAATGCCCATGGATGACTCAAGGGATTTTAATTACCGCAATAATGAATTCAATTTCGTACAGACTTTAAAATTGCATTTGAATTTCTATAGCAACAAGTTGCACTTGATACACAGCAGTTATTAACAAAAACTTGCACTGAAAATGTAAAGCCAGATATTTTCTTTTCGAAATACGCAAATTTTCTCTTCTATGGGCCGAATAAATCTAACATGCGAACCGCAGTCGTTAAAAAATTCAAATAAAGTATATTTTATTTAGTTTTAATTAGCTCAACAACGAAATACAAGCGTAGATGAGCTTGATTACTCAGTTCGGACATTTGCGCCAAAGCTTTGTCCCTTTGTAACCACATTCGACGAGAGAAAGGCGGAGTTCGCGAGAGCGCACAAACGTGCAGGTGGGCCGAGTAATTAGCGACCTTACGAAAAACATGAGTATAGTTCAGAATTGTCACGTGTGCCTCGCGTAATCATTGGGATTATGAAATTACACGCTTAAATAGAATTTGTTTTGGTTACTGCACGGAATGACGTATTTCTATTGCGTTGACTGTGATAGTTAATAAAAATGTTTGACAATTATTAATTATTCCTACGTGTAATTTTGCAAGTTGACATAGAAAAGATTTTTGATGTCTTGCCATGCTCGTCTGACACTACTTAAAAGATTAATGCCTTATATCTTTGGACTAATTTTTAACAAAATAAGAAAATTTTAATGTGTCAAATTATTAAAATTATTAGAATTTTCAATAAATAAAGAGGAACTGTAATCTCAATATCTTTTAAAAGTTAAGCATTATTCTTAATTATTATTTTTAAAAGTACTAGACAAAATCCGATCCAATATTTTATTTGATAATTTTTAGTACTAAAAACGCATTTAGCAACGCACCAATAAACAATAAACGTTTACTTTAATATAGCACAAATACACCAACCAAAACGAACTCCATCTTCTAAAAACCCATCTCTTCTCTTACAAACAACAAGTGTCATATCTCGCGAAAGCCTCAAAACCACCGCCGCACTCCCCGACAAAACGGACTCCTATAACAGCCGCGATTGAAAACACTCTCAACTCGATGTTCCCGTTTTCTAAAAAAAACTCTCTCATCCCACCCACAGACATTTGCATGCTTTTTCCAACGACTTAACCCCCCTCCTCATCCACCCACACCCCTCTAATCTCAGCGCACTTTTTCTCTCGAAAGTCCGGGAGCAAAGCGGCCAGCCGCTCCGGATAGCACTTCGCCGTGCAAACATCTGCACACACGCAGGCGTGCGTCGCCGAGGCGTCACGGGGGGGAGGAAAGAAAATAGAGTTTCCGCGCGTGCTCATTATCGATCGCTCGGCGAGCTCGCGGAATGGTATTTCCTACTCCTGCGCTCGAGCGGAACGCCTTTGACTGGATCGGCGGGCTCGCGCGGCGTATTTGAAAATTACGAGCGAGCACTCGGCTCGGGGGGATCAAAAGGAAACGGGCCCCCGACGCAGTTTTATGCGTATTTTAATGGCGCGACACGAGTGACTGCCTCTGCGATTGTGTGCGCGTGGGTGTGTGGGAGGGGAGGGAATGTATACGTAGGGCAGTGGGTGGGTGTTGGGACGTGTGATCGAAAGATTTTCTTTTTTTTTTTTAAGTAGCGGAATTGCAGCGAACCCGGGGGATGTAGGTCAAGTGGAACGTTACGATGGCCATTAAGGAGGTTTTGAAGCTGGCACGTGACTGGGGAATTATTGATATTAAAAATCTTGAAGATGTTGGGGAGTAATTATTGAGAGTGATAGGGCTCGGCGATTAATTTACGTGAAATTTTTAATGATTGACACTTGTACGTTAATGTTTGGCTACTATGTTCGCGTTACTGCTTTAATATTTATGGATTTAAATAATGCACTTGGCGTGTACCTAGATTTCAATCGATAATTTCTGAGAATATGGATGTATTATTTAATTCTTTGTTTAAAGGCATTCCCTTGACAAAAAGAACTTTTAGAACTTTCTTTAGAATTTTTCTAATATTAAATTATTTTCTAGAAGTTTAAATGCTATTTCAGTTAGTTAGATTCGGAATTTAGTTTAATTTTGTAGGTCTACACAGAATTAAAAATTATTTATGTATTTTTAATTACTATTTAAAAGAAATATACCAAAAATAAATCTAGTAATTAAAACGGTTTTTAGAATTTTAATTTAAACAATTCATAAAGATTTCGTAGAATATTACGAATAATTTTTAATAAAATTTTTAATTATATTTTTGAATATTCAAAATGTAAAGGCAGAAAAGAAATTTTTAATGCAATTTCATTACTAATAGCTTTTGAATATCGTGATGACCCCTTCCTTCAACACATAACTTAAATGCCTTGCGTAATGAGAGAAAAACTAGATGCTATTAGGCGATTCAACCTCTATATCAGCTTATAGCTCCTCTGCTTACTTAGTCACCTTGTAGATTGAGAAAACGCCTGAGAATATATAGTGTCAATACTATAACCAGATAAATGGAGTTCATTCTTTACTCTATGACATCGTATAGGTCAGCTAATTACTAGGTTGATTTGATGTACTCACGACTGTCTTATAGACCTTTATCTTTTTTAATTTGAACTTTTTTCTTACAATCACTCAATTTATTTAGATATTTGCGATAATTTATTCAATTCACTGTTGACTTCATTTCTTCCCGCATTCGACTTTAGAATTCATTATCATACCTAATGAGAAATGATTCCAATTCAAGAAAACGTACATTAAACTACACTCGAAAAAGAAAAAAATGAATGCAGAAAAAAGCATTTGGTTACGAAACGAGCGAGATAAAATCAAACTCGTCAAACAATGTATTTCATGCACGCGAATCCACCCTCACGTGCTCTCGCGAGAGCTAAAAAAGAAAAGAGGGGAGAGGATCGACCGGCTCGGCAAGAGCCGAGATTCACCCCACCCTGGCAAATTGCAGAGATCTAAAAATATCTCTTGCTTTGCTTTACCAGCGTTTTACGTAGCATAATGAGATACTCGCTGTAGCGGTTTCACCGATTACCAACCATTCGTTCCCACCTCCGGAGAACAAGGGAATATTTCTCCTCCGATGCTCCGCGTGGTATTTAGCGTTCGCTCTTGTGACAGCTCCCCAAAGATATACTCTACATTATACGGCGTCAGAGAGCCGAAAAGCCGCGTTTCAACTGGAGCGAGCCTTGAATTCTTGAATTTTCATTTTGTCTTGGTATTCGGTGTCTTTGGAGTTTCGCGTCGGGGGTAGAATTTGGAAGGTGTTGGAGCGCGCTTCAGGAGTGCGCTGAGTGAAAAATGAAGAATATGAGGTTTATTAAATGATTGCGTTTGGAGGTCTTGATGGGGAAATTTATTGTACGCGAGATGATTATATTTAGCGTGAGATAAATTTGGGCTTTACTGATGCGTAATAAAATTAATATTTATTCATGTAAAATAATGGGGAATTTAATGTTGAATGTGGGTGTGTGCGTAGAATTTTTAATAAAATGTTATAAGTGTGTTTATTTAATATGGAATATTTTTGCTTCGATATTCGTTTTATTAACCTGCTGTTAATTTATACACCGTAAAAATTTATTCAGTTCATGCTTTGACAAAGATCAAAATCTTTTTGAATTTTCTGCTCAACTATTAAAAATAAATAAATTTTTATACACACTCAAATATTCACTATAAAGAGATAATAATTATTTTTGTACACATACTTCACTTCTATCCACAACTCGCTAATCCTAACCAAAATTCCTCTCACATTCCCAAATCCCACTTCAAAATCAATTTTAAAATTACTCAAACAAAAATAATCCACACCTACATCTCTCTCCCTCCCTCTCCCCGCAAACGGCACAATTACATTCCCACAATCCAAAATCCCCAAGCCTGCAACGCAAAGCAGCTGACCATCCCCAGAATGGCTTTACAAGTGTCCCAAAGAGAGAGCACTGGCAAGAGCTTCGCTGCTGTTTTGAGAGGCACGCGCGCGTAAGGCAGCATCTGTAAGCACGGTGCGCTTCAATCTTTTAATGCGATTAGGCTCGTAGTCTTCTGGCGGAAGAGAGTGAAAGAGGGGAGAGAAAGAGGGGGTGGCGCCGCCGCCGAACGCGCTCGAATTTAAAAGAGCGATGCTCGACGAGGACGGGAAAAGGCGAATCGAACTAGTTGAGATAAGACGATGGATTTTGGGATTTGAGTTTGATGCGGTAATGATTGGGTAATTTCAATTGCGGGTTGGATTGGGTGATGGCTCTGTGATGGTTTAACTTGAGGAATTGAATGTTGATTTTTCCAGTTTTTGATCGTTGAACTCATTAATATTGTTTGAAAGTAGATTGTATTGTGATATTTCAAAGTTTTGGAAATATCAACTCAGCGCGTGATCAAGCATTGTAATACTCATCAGAAAAACCGATCTTTTTCATCCTCTCAATTACATGAATTACCCTAGCCATACCAGCTGTTCAAGACGTTCTCCTGCATACTTTCTCGAAAAATTAAGCCTGATGTAGAACAGAAATCCCCGCTCCTCGCTTTAATTTCCGTAATTGCGCCCTCTCCAAAGCTCTTGATAATGAACATGAATTTTCATCTCGCAGGCTCCCGTTCTGTAAGTAATTAAATACACGCCTCGTATTGTGAAATTCATTAGCAAAATTTCCGAAAGAAAATTCCATCGATCGAACCGCCCCTCGCCCCACGTAACTCGAAAGCTTCGCGCTCGGAAAATCTTAAAGTAGCTCTAAAAACGCATTAGGCAAATGCGAACGGTCACAGCTCGCCTCGCGGCGCCTTAAACATCTGTCAGAGCCCGGGAATTGTTTATCGCTTGGCGATTTTAATGAACACATTTAAACAATTAGGAGGAGCGCTCTTTAAAGTGAAACAAACTTTATTTGCGTTAGCTTAATGGCTCTTTCGAGGCAAGTTTTAAGTTATTCAGGCGAGCTGCAGCGCTGCAGCGCAGGCGACGTTTTAAGCCGGCGCCCGGCTACGAGAACAAACACTTTATTGATAAGCTGGGGTAACGAGGTTTGTTCCGTTCGGACAACTTTAATTTCCGTTCGCGTTATGGAAATCGTGCGTGCGTGTGGTTGATTATTGTAATATGCGTGATTTGTGTTTTCGTTAATTAATAATTCTAAAAATAAAAAAATGTAACACTCTTACATTACAATGACTTACAAAGCATAGCATCAAATAAACAAAGAAAATAAAAACTATCATGTCCTCAATTCAATAAAAGAAAAAAGAATTCCACAAAAGCAGTAAAATAATCATCTCCTATCAATCGAAGCTTCGCTAGTCCTTTCGTCTCGTCGCCTACTTCTCCACCGTCACTTTCGCCGCTGCATCGAAAACCCAATTAACGAGCTGGCGAGCGGAGGAGTCCGTCCCGACAGACACATTTGCATGTTTGCGCGCGCCGGAGGACTGAAAGGGTACAGAGGAATATAGATGTAGAGAAAAAAGTCCGTGGTTGGGGGAAGACAAAGAGGAAGAAAGGAGGCGGAAAAACGAGGAGTAATTTTTTTTCGCGCTAGTCCCTCAGCGCGGTCCGAATGAAAGGAAATGATTAAGCGGAGAAAGGGCAGGGTTTTCTCTCTTTCTGTGTACCGAGTCTCGTTAAAAACAATGGGGGAGGAGACTGGAAATGCATAAATAGATGCAAAACAGTCGGCGGGCTCGGCGCACTTTTAACGTGCTGTTTGTTTTCTTTTTGAGGCAAAGCGAGCGAGGGATGCGGTGCTTCTTGAGGCGGGGGAAATTATGGATTGACGACGTTGTACTTTGGGATTTTTTGTTTATGATTTAGCGGTAAGGTTGGATGAAGACAGATCGAGCTTTAAAGTAGCTTATTTTTTGTTGATGGATTTTGAAATAATTTTTCGGGCTAGACGTAATGTGGTCGAATAAAGTAATTTTTTGATAAAATAGTTATAACTAAATTTTGTTTGTACTTTACTATTGTTTCTACTATACTATACTATAATATTGTAAAAAGTTTTTCTAATAATTTATTTTGTCTAATCTACTTCATGCTCTCTTCTTTATTGATAAGTATGTATTAATTAATAGAAAAACGCCTCTTATTGATAAGGACATATTATAGGCTTTCTATAATTGAGGGTCTGGAAACCGATGCTATTTAAATGGGCTATGTGCCCTTTTAGTTTCCAGACCCTCAATTATAATTATCCAAAGACAATATATCTTTATCAATGGGAGGCGTTTTTCTGTGCTTAAGTATAAGAGATACATTTTCAAGAATAAAAAACGTCAAGATGTTAAAAAATTACTAAAGATTTTAAAACATAGTAAAAACTAAATGATTTTTCTCAATAAATTCTCATTTTTTGTTCAGGTAACTTGTAGTTTTTATATTAAATTTATGTTGTATGAATATAAATTTTATTTAATGAACTTTAAGAATTATAATATCTTAATTTTACTGAATACAACGCAATTTCGTATAACTTTCGTATAATTTCATATCAATTATTAAGTAAATTTTTATTTGAAACTTATTAGATTCAAATATATTTTACTACAGCTTCAGTTATATCGAATCATTACAATATGTTGATACCGTTTAACCAAAACTTACTAAACAGAAACGCTAAAGTTACGTAACTGCTAAAACACAACAATAGAGTTAAACCGTCCCTCTACACCAGTAAAACAACAAACCACATAAAACTATGTAGTACACCGTCGACACGCCTTAAAACTAACCCCAAAATCGCGTCCCAAAACTTAATAGCGAGGAACTACGAATCGCCCGCGTTATTCTAAATATAAACGGAAATAATTATGAAAAGAAAAGACGAGTCCATACAAAGTACCTCGACCAACGCTGAACTACAAGGCCAAGACAATAGCACAAGAAATACATTAATACATGCAAAAGGGCGCACTTGGCCTTTAACGGCAAAATCAAGGCTTCCGCAAAGAAAAACAAAAACCTAAGATCGAGAAAAGTAGAAATTGAAAGCGCGGCCGGGCTGCCGCTCAGCGCTCGCATTAACCAAGTTTATCCTCCCAACTCCGTGCAGGTGAATTCTCGCGTCTTAATGGCGCATAATTAATCTCCCGCTGCTGGCTATGACGTCAAGTTTAGCAATTAAAGAAGCCCAACACGAGCCCAAGGGAGCTAGCTAGAGGAGCGCAATACAAGATGTGTATATCCTGCGATGCTACATCAGCGGAGAGAGTCTGTTTAGCCAGATCCGATTTCCGAGGCTCGAAATCTCAACTCTGACTTTTAATTGATGCGAACCGCGCGCGCGCGCGCGAGACGAACAAGAGGGTGGCTTGCCAGCAGGAAGTTTGGAGGCTGCGGATGTGAATTAAGTCTGATGCGAGCAAATTCAACAATTCGTGGAGAGCTTTGCGGAGGGGAGCCAGTTGGCTTAATTGTATTGGCTTGCTTCTTGGGATTTGAGCTGTTTGATTTTTACTTTAGCGGGGAACGAGGAAAAGTCATGGTTGACGAGCTACGAGTGACGTGGAAAATTTATCGTTGTGATGTACGATGAAATTGAATAAGAAGATTGAGAAATATTCTCACAGGTTGGGTAAATACGCGTGAATCGATCCCTCCGGTAAAACTGTAAACTTCATCGAGGCACTAAATCGCCGCGTATTTACAATTCCCTTTTAATCATTCAAAAGTAATTAAAAGGATAAAACAGTCCGTATCGCATCCTCGGCTTTATCACTCCAATATCAGTCGGCGGGCGGTAAAATTTCCGTCCACCTATTTGGAAATTCATTAAAATCCAATTAACTCTAAGCGAATTCCGTCAGGTAATTCGCGGCCGAGCTAAAATATTTAATGCTGATCCGAAAAAAAGGGCGTTAAAGGGGGTCAAGCAATTACGTACGAGCGCGTTGGTCAACGATCGACCAAATGGCGTTTAAGCAAATTAAGGAAGAGGCACGGAGAGCACTGGCTGACCACAAACTCGCGCGCTCCCCCGGCTTTTTTCTCTCCCGCTTCTCGGCCGATTAAACGCCGAGAGAAGAATTTCAATTTAGGAGAAACAGATTTATGGCCGGCGGACGAGCCGGGCGAGGAGAGAAAACGAAGCGGCGCCCGCGCGCGCGCGCGCGGAAAGATTTTCATTATGTAAATAGAATGAATTAAATGGTCCCGGAGTGAAGGTACGGTACATGAGGCTAAAATCGTGGCGCGCGGCGCTCCTTGGGTTTTTTTTTCATTAAACAAATGCGTATTTATAAAGATACGCTTAATGATACTATAAGTTACATGTAAATACCAAATCCTCCGTTTAATTAAATAGATGGATAAAGGTCGTTTGTTTTGGCCCGAGTTGATAAAACTACAGGCTGAAACGTGTAATTTTATGTCAATTAACGTTTACAAAAAATCCTTAGGCATTATTCAAGGCTAAGCGATAAATCCTTAATGCATTCGGATGAATATTTATAATTAATCAAAGCGTAACGAAACCCGCGTAAAAAATGAGATAACCGAGGGGGTAAACAATACCGGCAGCCAGACAGAAAACAATTAAAAGGAAATCGATCCCCTAAATGGCACAGTTATCGAAAAATCATCCATCCACCAAACAAAAAAAGAAAAAAAAAATAGAAGTAGAACGAAACAATCGCCGAAACGAGCGTATTTAATGCAATCTGCATCTCGGCGGGAAGACATCGTTAGGACGATTAATGTCTTCGCCGGCGGCCGAAGAAGAATAAGAAGAAGAAGAAGAAGCCAGCGAGGTGTACGCGCGAAAAAAGAGCCACAGAGCAAGAGAGAGAGAGAATCGCTGGGGGAAGCAGAGAGACAATAGCCGAACGACTCTTCCAGTCGCTTAGCATTTCGCGCGAGAGAAAGATGTCTCTCGATTATTTAGGACGACGCGCTAATCGCCCCCCTCCTTGCCACTCCTCTCTATTTTCTTCCGTAGCAGCTGCACACCTCCCTTTATCTTGCTCCGCTGCGATGCACCCGAATTTCCCCGATGGGAGAGAACGCGCGAATCCTGAATTTCGCTGTCTTTGTCCCGGCCTGCCGCTTTTATCGATGCGCGAGATCCTTTTGTCCTCTTTTCCCCCCCCCCCCCTCCCAAGCTTTCTCCTCTGGTGATCGCGCGGGGCGCTTTTTGCGTCGCGTTACCGCACCTCTCCACGGCCTTTTTGCTCTTTCTAGCTCTTGTATGCTCACCTTTTGCTCCTGACGACTGGATAAATTGCCGGGAGATTATTTGGAGGGAAAACTTCTTTCTCGGGTTCTGCTGTGCTGGGAGATGGGGATTGATTAAGCGGTATTTTTCACGTTTTATGCGGATATTAGGAGTGAGGGTCTTTAGGTGAATTTTGGATTTGTTGGTTTAATTGATGTTTTTGCATGCAGCATTATTTTACGTGAGTACCGTTTTATAATATAAAAAGAAACCAAACACTTTCATTTTTTTAGTTAAATTCAGTTACAAATCAACGATCAAACTGTAAGTATCGACAATTAAAATAACGCTGACCTTGCTTCTTGAAAACATAATCAATAACTAACTGCGCATCGCAACCGCTATCAAGTGTCTTTTTTTTTAATTAAAAATATATGTCTATGTGAGCAAACTAGATCATACGTATATTACAGGATATTAATATCATAAAATTTAATATCTTTATTGATAGGTATCAGGTGCCTGTTACAGTTGATTTTGAAATTTTGTTCAAATTAGGAAGATATTAGATTACCTTTTATTAATTACCATAATTAATGCAAATTAATCAGGAGCACGCGAGCATTAATCTCATTAGCGTCTAGCATTCGCATCTAAAGATCCACACATTTCAAAAAATAAAAATCCCTATTCTCCCATCAGAACGAACCCATATTGAAGCACAGAAAAAAAAAGAGAAAATATCGGCGTATTTTCATTTAATCGAACTCCGGCGAAAGTTCTTTATCAGCCGCGCTCCGGCGCTCGTTTATTTATTTGTTTTGATAAACAATGACTCGCAAGCCCGGAAAAAAGCGTAACTCCGAAACGAAAAAAAAACCTTTATCTCCGATCCAAACACACATCCAGACTCAACTCTCCGGGCAATTCACTTTCTTGAATTCTTCCCCCCTCTGCTTTCAATGAACCACGAAAAAGAGAACTCTCTCTTTCCCCCTCTCGACGTTTTTCCGCCATTCGTCACACTGCATCAGAGCCGCTCTCCTCGAGAGCAGACAAAAGAACGAGTCCCATCTCTCCCTCGTAAAAGCCGCGCGCGCGCGCGCGCCTCTCGTGTATATCTTTCCCCCGGCACTTGCCGTTAGCTCGCACGCAGAAACAGCCTTCGATTCTCTCTCCCTCCCGATTTTTCACATTCCGCAATTTTCTCCTTTTACCAGCCCCCATACTGCGAGTATAACTTTTTGCACGCTCGAAATGTATCTATATGTACACACGCATGCCGTGTAATACTCCGTCATGCGCAGTTGGTGCATCCCCCCTGGCTAACTTATCGTCGATCGTGACGTGCGCCGTATACATACTGCCGTGTAACCGCTCTGCGTTTTCGTAGGCGGACGCGCGCAGCGGGCACGTATAATTGAATTTCACTCGCCGAGCGCGTGTATGCACTTGTGTACGAGTGGATCCCGCGTTATTGGAGTTATGTGGGCGTTTGCGTTTTCCTGCGTGTATCGATTGAAAATGGGGTGTAGGAGGAAGAAGTGGAGGGATTTTTTTTTTATGGAATGGCGGTAAGATCGCGGGGGAGTGTGAGTCGACGGGCTTTTCGGTTTACAGCTGCGCGGGCGCGGCTTGACGTTGCGCAGCCGGCAGCTGGGCGATAAAAGTTTTTGTGGTGAATTTGAGGCTTTTTACCTCGAGTAAGACATTCCGCCCTTTTATTTTTTCCTCTTTACGCCCTTTTTCGAGGATCGATCGAAATTTGCGGGAGTCGCTCCCTTTTATGGACTCGGGCCTGAGCGGCTGATTGCTATCAATTAATTTTCTATCAAGCGTTTTTATTGGCCGATTTCATTTGAGTAAATAAGCTCGTAATCGTCAATGTGAATTGATTACGCGTAATGCCGCGTAAAATTTTTACGGCTCCGGAATGTCCCGAATTCATTTGCGAAAGCATCAAAGATAATATTAAACATATTTCGAGAGCAAAGTATTCCAAACAAAATTAAATCTCAAAACCGTAAAACTGTAAAAAAAAAGAAGAAAACAGGCGATATACCGAGCTTTCATGCGTTTACCCAGGTCAAGAATATTTTACGAGTGCAGCTTACGCGCTTGGGCGCGATTTCAGGCGGAGCCGCCATCTACATAAATACCGGAGAAAAGCGATGCCTTCCCGGAAAATCCATTCTCTCCAAGTGGTAATTTCGTGTAATGCCGAGACGGAGGCGCGCGCATGTAGGGGAGCCGCTGCGGGCGTCAGGAAACGAGGGGAGGGCCAGGAAGAGGAGACGAGCCCCGCCATAAGGGGGGAAACAGGCGCGATGCACGCGATCGGCTTTGAAGTAACAATAAAAATCACGATTTCCATGAAACGTGAATGAAAGAAATGCGCTTTTCTTTTTATTTGAGATATCGGAGTGGATAGATGGCTGGGGTGTCGCTTTCTTGCCTTGATTTTTGGTAGGTTGGGTTGCTGTTAAGGTTTTACGAAAAGGTGGGCGGAACGTATTTAGGCGACGGGAAAAGGCGTGCGCTGGCTTTGATCATTTCGGTTATGCCTAATGGAGGTTTAATTTTGGTGGGAACGGTAAATATTTGCGCGAGGGTGTGAGTTTGAAAATTTGTGGGATCGATGTTCAAGAAATAAGGTTGAAATTTTTTGAGGAAAGTCTATACGGGAGTAATTTTTTTTAATTGGGTGTGTATTTTTATCTTACCGGGATAGTAGGCCCTAATTAAACTCAGACTACATTGTTTAATTATTATAATTAAGGCTATTAGCTAACTCATATTTTGGCTCTAATTAGATCCTAATAAATATTTAATGATTAGATCAAATTTATTAATTTTCTATCAGGCTAATTCCTGATATATTTTTATTGAAAGAAATGATGGACTAATTAAGTTATGTTTTTAATAAGAAAGAAAATTTATGACTGCATTTCATTAAGCATTGTCCTAAAAAATTGAGTATTATTACGCAAGTTAAAGAAATATAATCAAAATATCAGCATCAAAGTGATTTAATTTACGCATGTGCATATGGAAAAATAATTTTAAAAATGAATAATTTATTGAACGAAGCTGCAAAATTTAACGACCAAGTGGAAAAAGTCATTTTTCAAGTTAAACGCAACGAAAACGTAGAATACAGATGAAAAAGCTAAGTAAATACAGGCGAAATTATAATTGCACCTGAAAGAAATAATTTATTACTTGGTATATTTGTGATTTTGTACGTTACACTCACGTTGACTCAACTTACATACATATAAAATACTTTTGTTGATTCTCTAGTTTAATCCTAAATATTAATCATTTTAGTGACAAGCTTTTTTAAATGAAAGAAATAGAAATAATAAAATGTTTGAATTTCCAAGTATATAATAAATATTTTTTTTTTCATAAAAATATAATCATATTAAATTATATTAGAAAATAAGAAAATAAAATATTAGTGCGGTATACAGTAATGTAAATTAAAGTTGAACGTGAATTAATTTAAAACATGTAGGATGTTTGAAAGACTAGTTTGCAATACTAAGAATTATGAATAAATGATTCTACGTTATTTTTTTATATATATTTTTTTCTAATATTTAAAATTCAACATTTTTTTCATATTGTACAGACTTTTTGAATTTTCTATTTGCTTATTTATAATTTAATTAATAAAAAATTAATACTATTAATATTATTTATATTTAATACTATTTCGGCAAATTTATCATTTAATTTTCAACCATTTTCAATTCAACGTTTTAAATTTTGTTTGAAATATCCAACTGAAAATTTATCATTCTGTAAAAAATACTGCCATCCCCTGAAGTTTAATTAGCATTCACAGAGAACATTGGAATGTGTTTCGTGCAAAATTACTCGTAATAAATTTTTTACATGATTTTAAAAATGTAAAAATTAACATCATAAATAATAATTTTTTCATAAAATATGATGCTTAAATATTTATGCAGAATTCCTGAATTTTAACAAAATTTTATTATAAATTAATGTAGACTGATAAGCTTTTATAATAATTATTATCCTGACATATTATACATTTTTGATAAACAGTATATATTTAAGCTTTTGTAAAATTTCATGATATAAAAGTATTACAATATTTTTTGTTACAATTTATTGACATCAGAAAATAAATGAACATTAAAAGTCCAACATTATTTCGAGAAACTTCTGAAAACCATATTTAATCTTAAATAATTTTTTAATAATATCAAGTAATAGAAAATATTTTTTATAAAAGTACAAATAAATTAACCAGAGTTAGTAAAGAATAAAAATTAATTCATTAACAAACTTTTCAGATCCATCCGAAGCTCTATTAATTCCCCCTAACAATTACCTCAAGCATACCCGAAGAATAAACCAATACCCCATCCCACCGTAAATTTCCAAGCACGTCAAATTAAAAAGTAAAAAATGCACGCATCGCTCAAACTGTCTCTTCAATCGAGCCTCGCTCTAAAAAAGAGGCACACCCTTGCGCGTGCGCCTGGTAATTATACGCCATATAACCCCGCGCAATTCGCGATTTCGTCGGCTATACTTCATTTTTATGCAGCGACGTATTAATCACAGCGAGCGGAAAAAGCCATGGCTTTTCATAATTGGGAGTAACGCGTCCCGAGGCATGCATGTTCTCCTACATTTTTCTCTCTCTCTCTCTCCGCACTTTTATATTTTGCTTTAAACAGCGTTAGCTCGTCTCACTTGGCGGCGCCGCCCATTTAATCTCTGCCCACTCCCCGTGTGTCGTTATTCCCCCTGTACCATTAGGCAAAAGGAAGGAAGAGAGAAAAATGGAAAAACGGTATTAACGAGCAGCGAGCGCAAAGCTCGCGTATATATATTCGCGCTTGCCTATATGAGCGCGAGGAAGCGATGTATACTCTGGTTTAGAATAATACGGCCTGGGTCAGAGTATTTCAGGATTAACGTATAGCGTTCGGGCTCGTGTAATTAGAGTGGAAGTATTCTAATTATCCATTTTTATTCGGGGAAAGAGAATTTTAAATGGGGAGGAGAGCGTTTTAATGAATTGTATTATTGATACGTCATTTTTTACGTTTTAAAGTGAATGAGAGTTATGAATTGAGTATGAAAAGGCTAATTTTGCAAGAGTTTTATATCACGCTAATTATATTAATAATATATAATATTGATAATTTAGTAATCACTATTTTGGTTGTTCCCACATTACCGTCGGATTCATGAGAATAGTTGTATTACTAACGCACATCTTCATAATTATAAGTTTCATATAAGTTTTAAAATTTTAAGATTCATTAGTTTATATTTTTCTCAACTTACTTAAATTTATTATTTCTCTTAATTTTGATACAGTAAAAAGACCACTCTCAAGCTACACGATGACTAATACCGTACTAAAAACCAACTCCTTATTTCCCCGCAATAGAAAAAAATAGCTTCTGAGCGCCTCGTCACAGCAAAGATACCATTCCGGACGAAGGTGCTTATCCTCTAAATAGCAGACCCAGATCTCACCCAGCATCTCCAGGCCGTGCATAATTTTTTCTCTTATTGTGGAAACGATATCGGTCACAACAGCAGTGTGCAGTCGCGATGCATTAATCGTGGTGACGCTCGTATTAACGGCGGCTTCGATCTCCTTTTCCCAACGTTCGCCAGCGCAGCTGTTTTGTTCTCGTTTTTTTCTTTTTATCATCTCTTAGTGGGACGATCATAATGCGTGGAGGGAGAAGGGGGGAGGTTAGGGGAGCGTTTTTATCGCCTGTTAAGGCGGTTCCCGTACGAAATGAGAAATGCTCGCGTATATCGTTGACCGCAAGAAAATTTTTTGCGAGCTTCGCGTTTTTTGAATTAAGGTGATTTATGGAGTATTAGATGCTGCGGTTTAGAATTTTCTAGGGATGATTTCGGTAAATAATCATGTGTGAGATAAGATGTTAAACATTGATTTAGAAATTGATAAATGATTAAATAGGTTTCGGTCTACGCATTTTCCTGTCATTGACTATTTGTTATATTATGAAATTTCACACAAATTTATAAACTTTGTGAAAACTAACTATAATTCAAAATGTAAACGTATTCAGGAAATCATTTGTTATATTAATTACCAATAATAAACCATCAGAGATGTTTGTGGGATCCTCTACCTAACCAGCTTATAACAATTAATCAACTTTCCATATTGAAAAATTAACTTAAATAGCTTATTAACTTTAATCTAGGACACTGTTTATCCTACAATCCTACTACTATCACAAGCAAGCTTCAGTTGAATAAAGTAAATAAAATAAAAGTCTCGTGAAAATTTTAACAATACCATAAAAACCCTCAATCTCAAAAAACGTCACTTCATATTTTGAATAAACACCAACCCAACACCACATACATTAACCCACACAAACAGACCTACCCAACCCCCCACATAAATAAACAAAACGCAGTCATCAATAACCCCAACCCTCCGAAAGCCATCGCCCAAGCAAAAAAAAAAAAACGAAAAAAATCTAAAAACTGACCGCATAGGCAGATCCAACGAAGCGTTAACCGCGCCTCGTCGTCGTCGTCATCCCCGTGCATTATCGTCCCAACGCGGCTTTCAGCCCGTAACTGCCTATACGCGCCGAGCAGTCCGATGACGCGTCGTCCGATGTGTCGTGACGCGTTTAACGATTTATTAAGCCCGGCGTGGCTGGCTGCGCCAGCTGACGTTTATTTCGAAAATGAATTGCGATCGACGTCGATTTGTAAATCAGAAAGCACGACGTCGCCGGAGTGCCGGCCGCAGCGCGCGCCCTGGGGGTATTGACGAGGGCTTTTTGGGAGAGCCGGGGTAAACACAGTCAGTTAATTTCCGGCCTAGACCGACGTTGACGGCCGAGTGCGTGTGTAAGCTCGATTGGAGTGGCGATTTCTTTAAATGACCGACGTCGTTTTTGCGGCGAGTGCGGGGAAAATGGGTTTTGAAGTTTTTTTTCGGGGGGGGGGGGGGCTTTTAGCAGAAAGAATGGACTGTTTATTCTTACTTTTTTCCTTTAAGCTTTTATATTTTTGGAATAATTAATTGAACGTACCAGAAAAGATTTTCAAGCTAAAAATATGTTTTAGTAATAAGAATTCATTAATGAATTTGAGTAATCAGAATTAATTTTTGTTGTTATACTTATTTAAAAAATTTCAATTTTTATGTAAACAGTGAAGCTTACCCATGAGCTTTCTTTATTCTTTACTACAAATAAAAAAAATATGTACCTCATTAAAAACGTCTTTGTGGTAATCAGTTTTTCAATGTATGTTTATGTCTAGAAAAAATGTTTCATATTTTTAAAATATGTTTGCGTAAAAATGTTATTATTTAAGGAATCAGCATTGTACTTTACAGCAAAAGCTTTTTAAAAAACATTTATAATAACATTTTCATTACAAATGTAAGCAAGATTTTTTAATACAGGATAAAACAATCACGTACATTGACTTCAATTATACACCTATGTAACCATACTTTCATTTTAATCTAATAATTTTTATAAATCTTAAATGTGCGCATTTGTAATTCTTAATTAAATCTTAAAAAAAAAAATATCCCATAGTAATTAATTATTTTATTATCTACCCCGACTAAATTTGTTTTACTCATTAATTCATCGCTGACAAGCGCCTGCATTATTTTAATAAGAAAAAGAACCTAATAGAAAGTCTGTAATCCACGGCGTTATTCAAGCGCTTAGGCTCCAGTAGTAAATTCCGGCATGGGGCAGACCGGCGTGCTCGGCTTTAAGAACGAGCCTGCGCACATGCGCCCGCGCCTACCTACGCCCGAAGCGGCTTTGCCGCTTTTTCTCGGTCAAAAGGCTAAAGGACAGTTTATTTTCTAGCTGACAAGAGAGGAGAGAAAGGAAAGGAGAACAAGAAAAAATAAACATCGCTCGCCAGACTCGTAAGGGCGCGTCGTGAAAAAAACTTGCGCTCTCCTTTTTTTTTACTTCCTCTCTTTCTTTCGTCTTGTACTTCAAACACTGGCGCATCGTATTCTAATTGTGTTCTCTTTAAGGTGGCAGGACTGAGCTAAAGGAATGGATAATTATTGGTTTGTTATTGAAAATAAATTTTTTTTCGTGTGGAATTTTAAATTAAATTATAATTTAGGGTAAATTGATGCGTTTTTAAGTGATTACTTTAAGCTAATACAGACTTGAATTATTTTGTTCTTCTTGATAAATTTTGCATTGAATATTATTTTTTGTACTATGTATCTTCACTGATTAAGCATATCAAATTTACATGTATACAGTTTTAATAGGTATAAAAGTATTAATGCGTATTAAAAGAAAAAATTAAAAAATTAAAAAATATTAAATTTTAATAAAAAATATATCATTATTTTGAGCTTTAAATCCAGTACTATCTCCTTAAAGGACATTTCTTCATAAAACAATCTTCGCAGAAACAAGAAAAGCCAGACTGTCATCTCTGAATTTCTAAAGCTGATAATTCGCGGGGAAAATGCATCGTGAAAATCTTAAATTGACCAAAATCCGGACAAAGGAGGCTCTAGGCGCGTCAGTTTTGTTTTTACTTTATCGCTTCTCGCGCATAAACATCTTTGCGCGGCGGCCCAAGCTCACAAGAGGGGTTTAAACTTTAAACCCCAAGGTAGGTGGCTAGGGTTGCGTGGGTGTATATAATACTTTGTTACGTCTTCGGGCGACTGTAAAAATGTCTATTTAATTACTTTAATTTTTCTAAAGACTATAGTCTATTGGCCCGGTGCGCTTCTTCGCTGGCAATAAAAACTTCGTCGTGCCGCGCTTATTTCGGATCGTTAAAAAGTTTTAAGGCGGCCGGCCGCCCGAGCGAGCGATTTCCCGCTATTCCTGGTAGATCTGTTACAATATAAAGTGTTCATTATTTTATAGGCATATATATACGGAAGATAGGGTATTTTAAATTATCTTTTGGATAATCCGCTTAAGAAAGTTTTCTAAAGATTACTTCGTTTAAAAAATCTTACGTGCAGTCCGTTAATGATACAATTGTCTTTCTACAATAATTAGTGTAAATTCAAATTGTAAAGCCCATTATCTATTAACAAAGATTAACGCACATATTTAAATGAAGATTAATAAAAAAACTAAATTGAAAAACTGTAGCAGATATAATAACATGGATTCGCGCAATTGAATTGGACAACATCAAAGAAATCTATCCAAAACAAAAAAAAACATGTAAAGATCTCAATACCTCCCTCAAGATTCAGGGAATAAAGCTCGCAAAAGGCTCGTGTTAGTGTGTGTACGTGTATCCTAGGAAGTTTATTGAGGAAGGATATAAAGAGGGAAAAAAAGAGAGAAGCCGAAGCGATGTATTAACTGCTTGTGACAGGTAGCAAACCGGGCGTGGGGCAGCCAGGTATAATTCGTTCCTCAGAAGGGGGCCGAGTATCGTTCGCTAGCTCGTTCTCTTGTATTTTTCTCCTCTCTTTAGTCGCCTTTCAGTAAGTCACGCTTTAAGGATTTCCGCTTCGGCTCGTTCCCACATCTTGGCCCTCTTCATTTCGCATCGCTTTCTTTTCTGCGCCCGCGATGCTTTTCAGCTTCCGTTTTCTGCACGTCTGTGTGTTTATATATATGTATACAATTTCTCTAGGACCGAGATCGTTTTGATCTTTTTGTTTTCTTTTCGTTCTCGTTTATTTCAGCGAGATTTTGTACAGCTATTCTATATAGTTACGTTCTGCAGGTTGAATGACTTTTTTTTATTTTTAATTGATATTGTATCATTAATAAATGGAGCACTGTCAATTTGCGGGAGTGAAAAGAGAATTAATCTCATTTCTAGTAGAATTTTTCACTCTGAAAGCTCGTTAGCTACAATGACCCAAAATCTATCCAACGAATTAATTTATCTTCATTACCGCGTAGATCTAGTTTCAATCAATAAATGATAACATTCATAGTATTAATTAAACATTGATTATACAATTCTAAAGCATTATTATTCAAACATTTACTAATTAAAATAATTCAATATAAATAATTTCAGAAAAGTTTATTAGAAAATTATTTTTTAATACACTCGGCCATAATTATCATTAACGTGTAACAAAACGAAACTTAAAAAATCATGTAAATATAGAATATAAATCCGGGACCATTCCACTATATCAAAATCTGTATTAATATTCCAAAATTCAACATAAAAATTGCGAAAACGTACGTCACCATGACCTATCACTCGCGCACATCTCATACTCGCCGACCTTGAATTTTATTTTCCCAGTGCAAGAGAAAACACTAAGCCCAGCCAGAACTAATCAGGAATCGGATCCACTCCCGTAATATCCCGACGTTATCAAACCAATACGGTGCCGTCGCCGTTCCGCCATACTCCAACGCTCCAAAAACTCCCCCTCCCCTCTCTCTCTCTTCCACCCAGCCACGCACTTAATCTCCGTCTCTCTCGTTCTCTCATTCAGCGTAACGGCCCTCCCGGGACCCCAAGATCCGATATACGATTCCGTCCGTGCGTGCTCGTCTCTTACTACTGGCTCGAGAAAAAATTATTAAATCCTCGTTCTGTCGCCGCCGACCCTTCGCGAGACAAGAAAAGAAGGCCGATACGCGGCTGCGGAGAAGGGGGGGGGAGAGTCGGTGCGTATAAGGGCTGGGCCGAATGTGGAGCGCGCGCGCGCAGCGTGTATGCAAGAGAGAGGATGAATGTAGGTCTGCGCGCGCGGCTGACGTAGTGAGGTTGGCGCGCAGCGATTGCCGAGTGGTTAATTTGCCTGGATGAGTGTGCGTTAAGTTTCTCTTTTTTTTGGGGTCAATTTATCAAAATTGCCCTCTTGGATTTATTCGTTAAGGCTGGGATTTTTTGTAATACGGGGATGTTGGTGTTCTGGGGGTTAGCGAGCTGCAGGGGGTTTGTAACGGATTGTATTTTTAAAAAAGCGCTGTAGATTAAAAACGCGTTTGAAAATTTGTTTTTCTGATTGAAAGTGTTGTTTGTTTTTCTGTTCTGACGGTCAATTTATTTGTAAAAAAAAAAAATATACAGTGGAAAATTTTTTTACGAATGTTGGAATCAGAAATAATCTCTTAATTCGATTATATTTGTTTTAGCCGAAATAATTTTATATTTTTTAAATGCATATGCACTGAATAAAGCTAGATTTTGTAGAAAAAGAAATTGGGTCGCTTGATTGTTTGAAATAGATTAATTTTTTTATTGGTTAAAAAAGATTGAAATAAATTTCAGGTTCAATTTTATAATATTACAATCTAAAAACTCTTGATTTGTCGTTAAGTGGGACAGCTACTTTTAAGAAATTGAAAATAAATAAGTACTTTTACTTATTCTATTGATTACGACTCTACCTAGATATGTGTTCGGCGATATGAAAAGAGTTTTAAATGATTTTCCTCTTTCGATTAAAGTATAATTTTATTAAATTATTTTGAACGTTTTGATTTTAATATGTACAGTTTTAATACTATACCTTTCAAATACGTAACTGTATTAAATTAAAAATTAATATAAAATTACTTGTTAGAATCACATACAAGCTCTTTTCATAGAATCACCTACTTTTAACGCATAAAATATAAACAGAGTAATAATTCTTATTATAAATAAAACAATCTGACTTACACATCTATTGTATTATTAATAGGCTCAACTTGTTATTTTCTAAGGCAATAACTATCATCTTGGGACGATAAATAAAAAGTTTCCGGTCGATCGTTAGTTTACATAAAAATTAAAAGGAAAGATTCAATAATAAGTAGATCTGAACAGATACAACCAATTCTTTTTTAAATTAGTAGCACATCATTTTATGGTAACGAATCATAATGATAAAAAGTCAATTTATTTGACGGCAAAGTTCGTTCATAGATATTTTACAAGTAAGCAAGTCATCGTTTACATTTTCTATGTATTCCAAATATATATGAAAAAGTTTTTTTAAATTACTTTTAATATAACAGTCTTCTTGAATATCAACTTCGCAAATATTTCTCCGGCTGTCAGAAACATCAAGTTGTCAAGGTTTCAGGGAGCTCAAATATTTCATCCCCATTCATACAGCACCAAAACGCAAAAAAATCTCCAGATTGACCTTCTTGAGGACGCGGACAAGACGAATTTCAAACTTAGCTACGAAATAATTTACGCACTCAGTTCGTCGACTGAAAAAAAAAAAAAAAATAAAATAATAACAAGTAAGAAGGTGAAATGAGAAACACAGGCGCGTAAAAAAAGTTTAAGCAACAAAAAAAACGAAGAAAATTTTAGAGTGCCTAAAACTCTTGCCAAGTAAAAACGAGGCGCAGTCGTATGTAAGTGAAAAGGCAGCGCGAGTTTGTAAGAAAAATACGCAGGTCCCGCAGGGTATGTGGGAGGAGAGAAAAAAGGTCAGAGAAGAAAAAAAAGGGAGCGCTAGCTGTGTACATCGCGAAAATATGACGCGGGATGCGTATCAGTTTGCCGTCGAATTTACGCGCGGTTGCTATCGTAAAAACTTGACTGGTGCGGTACTGGAAGTATTGGTGCTATTTGTCGTTCTTGCCTATTGACGCCTCCACCTTCGTACGGGGAACAAATCGCTGAATAATTACCTGTGACAATGCGGCGATGAGTGAAGTTCTAATACTGTGACTATTGTCCGGTGTTGAATGAATAGTTTCTTCCGATGGAATTGTGTTATTAATATTAATTTTTTTGCATTATGTTCATAGATGTAGATGTTGAATGAAATGTCTTGATTAGAGTTTATTATTTATTTACAAATGTCTGTAAATGTATGTTTATCATTTCTGTAACGTAGCACACTTACATAGTAAAAAATTCTCTACTTTAAAGAGGTATTTTTTTGACGATATATCATCAGCAGTTATCAGTATTGAAAAATAAAATATTTCCACAATATTTTATTGAAAACTTTTGCAATTTGTATTAAGACTAAATCTGAACAAAACGCTAAGAATAGGTATATAACATTTTTCATATTTTATGGGGCACTCTGAAATAAAAAAGTTAGGCCTTAAAAAAGATATAGAGAATGGGAGATACTTTAGAACAAATGTTGCAGAAAGGCTTATAAAATAGAGTAGTGAAGAATAAAAGAGAGAACGATAAGAAAATAGTATACTGCCAAATTCCAATCTTACTAGGAACTGTATAAAGTTCTTCTTGGTATTTTTAGTCAATGTTTATCAATTATTATTTCATGCTAGAGTGACTTTTATATTCCTTTTTATTATTTATAACGTAATTTAGATATTAAGAAATAAACATTAGATTATTTTTTAATGCCAGACGAAAAAAGAACCAGCTTCTTTAAAAATTAAATGTATGAAATCTTTTAAGTTAAACTTGATCTCTAACGGAATGTTCGATCCACAGTTTACAGAAAATGCGTTCCATTAGCTAAGTAACTCTAGAGCTAAAATAAAGAAATATTACTAAGTAGCTGTTTCAATTCCACGCAGTACACACCTTTAAAATATAAATATACCAATTCCGTGTTATCTCTTATTTATTCAGTATACTCAACAATATTGACTTTTTCTACTTGACATATAGATTTTAGCAAGGACAAATTAAGGTTTCCAGTATTTATAACTGTTACAGTTTAAATTCGTAGAAGCTCCACATATAAGCGTAACTTTAACTGAACTTAAAAGTTATAAAATTAAAATTACAATAAAAGCTGTGCTAGAATTTATAAAATAAAATTTACTTGAATATAAAAACACTAAATAATCAAAAAATTGTGCTTTTTTATTTTAATTGACTAATAATATTCAACTTATTACAAGTACTATAAAGAATATTTAAATTTAACTATCTATTAAAAGTTTAAACCAATTTCTATTTTCAACTTACAATGTATAATTTAAAACTACCGCAAGTATGTACATGTGGATAATTCAAGTTACACAGGCGCGATCCATTATCTTTCCAAGCATCCATGTCTTATTTCGCAAAGAGGCTTTCTCTCTCTCCGCTAATGCATTACGAAATCAAAATTTTACGATGACCCCGAACATTAAACACGCGTAACCCGAGACTCCGGAATAATTTCTCCTCTGCTTTCTCTCTCTCTCTCTCTCTCTCTCTCTCTCTCTCTCCATCCCTTACATCCAAGCGAAACGGCCGCGCCCTCACAAGCCGCCATCTGCAACACATCAAAACCTCTAGAAGCTCTCGTATTTAGGCGTCCATTTCCAGCCGACACTTTGCATCTTCGTTCGAGGGCGAAAGATAGAGACGGAGAATGCCGAATTGCACGTACATATATACACACAAGCCTTCTCTCTCTCACTCACTCCTTGAACTCATCGAAAGCGATCTGTATAAACGCCTCGAGGGCGCGCGTACGTATGCACCTACGAATGTACGTGGCTGACGTTATCTCTTGACCTTTCTCTCCTGCGATATCATCCACTGATTGCCTTCCATCTTTCTCGCTTCTGTCTGCGCGTCTCTCTCTCTCTCTCTCTCTCTCTCTCTCTCTCTCACTCTGTTTTGGTCATTGATCTACGTGTTTGCACGGCCGCCGCCTACATTCGATTAACCCTGTCTATTTTTGAAAGATCTAGCCCTGAGATCTGAGCGGTAAGGTGAAGTCGGTGCGCCGGCGAAATTTTGTTGGATACGTTATCGTAAACAGTCTGCAAAGTCATTAGTGTGTTGACTATTGTTAAATTATTTGTTATGATGTTGAAACTATCCAATAAGTTTTGATACTAGGAATTCTAATTATAACTGTTTATAATATTATATTATGTCCAGGAAACATTTAAATTTACTAAATTGATTTAAGTTATTATTTAGAAATTAGTTCGCTAAATGATTTAAATTATTGTTAGCGAATCAAAAGAATCTTTTTTAACCTTTTTACATAAACAAAAATAGCTATGACTGGTTGAGAAAAATACATTGACCTTTAAATGACCTCTAAATTTGATTCTTAGATTAAACAAAATTTGATCCAACTGTTCTTATTAACTTTCCAGGACAAATTCAGTATAAAAAAAGTAAATCCTGCATCCTGCATATTAGAAAATATTCATTAAATATTAACAAAATATAATAATACATTTTTTAAGCAATTAAACGTTTAAACTTTGATAGAAACATAATACCAAGCGAAAAAATTCTTCAAACATCAAATCACCCAGTAACCCCTTCATACGGACTATAATGCCGCATTGAATGACATTTCTCGCACTATTTCATATCACCCACAAGATTTCCAGACGAAATAAATAACGAACACGAGGAAGCCAAAGAGGACGACAACGACGATGGAGAAGAAGTCACGAGAAGTACGTGACTCGCTCGGCGCCCTCAGCTTCTCTTTCTCACCATTCGCGGAATCCTATTCGAACTCGCGATTATAGCATTTCCTCGCCTTCGTGCTCCATTCTTCACTGGCTCCGCTAGCTCGCCCGTTAATAATCCGGCCCCGCTCGTGTGCTGCGCAGTTTATGTACGAAGGCTTGAGGTTGACTAGGAATATTAAGGGAATTCGAGAGCGATTTTTGGGGCTTCGAAAACTCGAGCGAATCTGCGATTTTCAAGGAGGATGGTTTTCGGGTTGGCTAATTGGCTACTTCGAAACTTGCGCCTTTTCAGGAAAATCGAAGATTGTATAAAAATATATATTTTGGTTGTTTGATGGAAGAGAAAAAAGATATTAATTTTGAAATTATAGTGCAAATGTAATATTTAATAACTTCATTTAAAGCATGAAAAGTCAAAAGTTTTATTAAAAATTGAATACTTTTCATTCTTGCATAGCGGAATAAACGCAATTAAATAACATGACAGAATATCCTAATGCATTAAATTCTTTTTCTCCAACAGAAACATATATATGCATTACTATTCGATGTTTTCAAGTTTCACCACATTTTTTTCATTTATAAAAAGTATAATAACTTGCAAAAATCTATTATAATTGATTTTAAAAGAATTTTTTTTTCAAGTAGGACTGATTTTAAGAGGATTGGATGTTTTTTATAAGACAGTAACAAGGATAATTATATAAAATATTATAGAAGTAACAGCTGCGAAAATGTACGAATTCGCTGCCTCGGAGCCATTAAGATTGATAAAAACTTCTGGGCGGGGATTGTCGAGGTGAAAACCCGAAGAACACGACCGCGAACCAAGAGTCCACCGAGCTACTCTGCAAATAAGAAAAAAAATTCGTTCTTACAACAGGTCGCATAAAACATGGATACAATAAATCATCGTATTTCTACCTCTGCCCTCATCGCAAAAATCTTGAGCGTGTACATTTGCGGAGGATATTGAAGAAGAAAATCGTCCTTGTTTGCTTTCGTGTATTTGCACACGAGGCAACTCAACAACGTCTTTGATGTGAATAGCAGATTGCAAAAAAAGAGCTGCAAAAGAAAGAGGAAAAAGGCATTAACGATGGGGAGCAATGCAAGGAGCAATCAATAGTAGCAACGAGAAATATGATAAGAGAATGAAAAGCTCAGCGCGGAAAACGAATTTCCTTTCTCTCTGCCGTTAGGACAAGGCGCAAAAAGTAAAGGAATATGAGAGAGAAAGAGAGATTCTCCTTCAGAGCAATTAACCGAGCAGCAAAAGAGCGATTACATGAAATAATTCAAATAAAGTGAAGTACAATCGAGCGTGCAAAATGTATATATAACGCGAATAGAAGTCTGGAATGAGCCAAATGGAAAGCGAAGTTATTACTTCTGTATTCTGCTCTCTCACTCATCCTTTCTCAGTTTTATGTTACAAAGCCTCTCTCGAAGGAAAAATTTAATAATGAAATTGAACGATGGCAGCTTAAGCAGCATTAAGAGAGTAATAGCAAGATACGGCTTGGAACGAAAGAATTACATTGAGCGTTGTTAAAGGTGAAAATTCTTTGTTTATTCGTAAAATATACTGTTTGCGGATATTTGATGTATTTCTAAAGTCAAGTATTTCTACATATCTTAAAGTATACTTAATAAAATTAATTAATAAAGTTTAAGAAAATGATGGCACAAATGTTAGTAAAATTCAAGGAGGAGACGATATAGGCTAGAAAAGAGAAAAGTGATTTTCTCGAATTCCATAAAACGTGAATACTGAAATAGCTTTAATATTCGTTCTAATTTTTGACGCTCGTGTATAATTTTATTACATTGTTATATAAGTTATAAATGAATCGAAAGATAAAAGAAAAGATTTTTAAAAGAATTAAGAATTACATCGTCTGTTAACTATTACTGATTCATTAAAAATTTTTTTTATCTAAAGAAATATTATCTCTGTTTCAGACATTTTATACATTGCCCTTTTAAAATAATTTTAATAGAATTAATTTAATAAATTGAAAATATGAAATTATAATTTTTAAAATCTATGGAGGTTATTTAAAGCTTACAACTTGTAATGAAGTACATGCGTAGTTCGAATGAAATTAAAAATATAAATATAATTTACTAGTTCTAAAAGTAGAGTTTTTGTAATACAAAAGGTAGTTTCGAAGCACGCGTATCAATCACACCAGTCATAACGCTGAGCTACAATTTATTCTCAAAACGTTTTAAAAAACTTTTCTTTATGAAAATTTTCAGCAAAAGTTTCGAGATGGAAAATGAAAAAAAAAAAGAATATTAGAAATTAATCTTATTTTCTCGAATGATCAAAGTTCAGAGTACAAGATAAACTTGAACACATAAATATTCCTACCGAGACTGCGTTTAAAAATAAAATCAATCGGCGAAAATAAAACAAATTCAAATGCAAAAGAAGCTCGGACCTAAAGGAACATTAATGACAGAGCCGGGCGAATCTCGGCATCGGTTTTCCAAAGTTTCCTGCGGGTCCTGGGGATTCAATCAATAGCAAAGTTATTTTATTTCCCTTTTTTCTCTCTTTCTCTCCTCGCTCCTGCTGACGGTCGGCTATACGTGCCCGAAAAGAAAGGAGGCAAAAAGGGAGCCCCGAGAGCTCAGCACCTTTCGCCTCTCCGCGGCTGTACCTCGAATAAACAAATGGAGTTTGTACTCTGTTTTTGATAGGTTTCGCGGCTCCGTGTCTTTTTACTGTTTTGAGAAAAAGTATGAAAAGTTAGGGAGTGGGTGGGGGGCTCAGAAAAAAGTTTCGCGCGTTCAGATGTATAAGACGTATCGATTTCTTGTGAAAACTTTAATATGACCCGAGCAACAAAGAAATAAAAATGAAATCACACTAGACTGCGGCGTTAGTATACTCTGGCTTTGAAAGAAATGAAATATTAGAGTTTGTAAAATTATTAATATTTCTTCAAGCCTCGCTACAAGAGTAATTAAACTTTTGTTTCGCGGAAACACTGTAACATCAATTTAAGTTTTAGCTTGAAGTCTTTCTCAAAAACTTCTAGTGTAAGCTCATTATTTTCATCGTTCTAAATAAAAGTGAAAATTCGAAAAAATTGCTTATTTACATTATTAATATTATTATTATTTTTATAATTATTACAATTACTGACTAATCATTCGACGTTCGAGAGCCAGAGCTAAAAAGTAGGAAAAATCTATTCATTAATCACAATCAGTTAGCTTTGATAAACGCTTATTTCAAGGACAGACTCGCTCTATTCCGCGCTTTAATTGAAAAGCTGATTTCCAATCGATTATCATCTACTCAAAGCCAGAACTAACCGCCTCCCATTCCCACAGTTTTTCCAGCGCGCCAGGCGCACTGCTCCGCAAACCGCACATATCGACAAATGCCAATCGGACCGCGACATTAATCCACTGCCCTGGGACTACTGTATTAATTAAGCCCACGGTCAGGGCAGTTTAAGGTCGACGTCCAGGCAATATCAATCGGCAGCAGCCGGCCAAAACTGCACGGCGAACAGTGTGCATCTCCGGCCGTACGGGAGGAAATAATAGAAACGTTGAGCGCGCGTATCCGGCGCGCGGGGCAGAAGAGAGAGAATGGATGTATCTTGACTTTGGCTAATCTGATTGCACGCCAGCCGGAGAGATGACGGCCAGGTATGTGGTCCGCTTCGCGCAATTAGCATGATAATTTCGTGATTGGTAATTAAAGCATACCAATAGAGCGCTTTCCCGATAATATAGCTCCGTGCATATCTCTCTCTCTCTCTCTCATACCCCCACACACACACTCACATACATACTGGGAGAGATTCTGATGGTATTGCAGAGCGCACAGCGTGGCTATCCCACCGCCGCCCTTCAGTCGCCTACATATTGAATATTACTGGGTCACGTTATGATTGTATACTGCGCTCGCATGGTTAGTGAACGATCGTATACGGCAATGGGATGTCAGAACGCACTCGGCGTATGCGAGAAGATGGCAGTTTTATAAGTTGCCTCTTGTGAATGTTGCTTTTGAACTTAATTTTAAGTTTGCTGTTGTATTATTTCTTGATGAGCACTCTTTGAATGGGTAGTTTAAATTGGCTGGTTAATGTCAAAGTGTCGTTGAATGATTGTAAATCTAGCTAGTGTGTATATATAACCTTTGAGTCTTCTTGATTGAAGCATATTTTTTGTCTTATAAAGCTCGCCGTACTATAAAGTTCAAAAGGTCAAAAGTTATTTGAGGTAACATGTATTCGAGTTTTATTCAAAATATTGACATCTTTTCTCTTTAGAGAATTTTAGTATATATTGACAATAATCAATAAAATTCTCACAAATAATTCATAAGAAAAAATATTATGTACACACATATCTAATAGAGTAAACAAGGAGTTTAATTGTAATTATTGAGATGAATTTAAATTATCAAAGCGGGTTGGGACAATAAAAAAAAATAATCTAAGTTTAAAAAAAGCCACTTTTTTCCTTGTTATACACCATGCTTCTTTAATGTAAAGCGTATATAGACTATTTTTTGCAACAGGAAAAAGAGATGAATAGTTAACAACTTACGATGTCTAAATTTTTAATACTTTAATTTAAAATTTTTTTCCACGCGTCGTGCGGGAAATTCGCTTTCCCGCACGGTTGGTCGTAAAAGCGTGCGTTAAAAAAAACTTTCCGCACCATGAGTCACGTATTTTCGTACGATACATGAGCGATAAAGTGATTTTAATTCGTATGAACTTTCCACCCTTGCTTCGCTCGAGCGTAAACGTCCACACGGAGTTAAAATCACTTTACCGCACTTGTGGTGTAAATAACTATTCCTCCCAGTACATGGAAAAACTTTTTTTCATATACGTATAAGAAATATTACATTAAATTGTTTTTCATCAAAAGATATTCTCTGAAATCTCTTTTGTAAATGGAAGATAATTTTTTTGTTATTTTAAATTTTTGAAATATTTGTTGTCGAAACGCTATGATGGTTTTGAGTTAAGATATTTGATTGAGAAAATATTAGACGATCTGTTATCGATCAATAGATTTGATATGTAATTTAATAATCAAACGACACCATTAATCTTTTATAAGGATTATATTAAGTGACTGTAACCGCATCACGAACAGTCAGAATTTAGCCAGGAATACTTCTTGTCAATTTCATATACTGCTTACTGTTGCTGTATTAATCAAATTTTACGATCTGATCACAGACCAGTAGGTAAATCATGATTTATTGTTGGGTATAAATTTAGTAATGACGTACTATAAGCTTTAGGAAGCAATTATTTTAACTATGGAAATTCTATAGCTATCACAAGTGAACAATCGCCGATAAGTGATCGATTAGTGGGACATTTTATAAAGTAGCTTAAATATTCCAATAGCCTATTGGAATTAAAAATTTTTATTTTTAGCAAATAGCAAATAGACAATATAGATATGCATAAATAATAAAACAAACTAATTAGGATAGGCTCAGACCTCTGAATCATGGATTGTGCTCAAACGTTGGGATATTTTTCAGACGTCAATGTAAAGAAAGTCAGAACCCTGGTAGAAACATTCCCCATTTTTTGGCCAGTGAATGGCCAACTGTGAAGAATTAGACACTAGCCTAGTTTTAGACACTTGGCCAATTTTATTGGTGAAATTTCTACCAGGGAATTTTAGATCCTAAAGCTTTAAAGCGTCAAGTTATTGATATTTAGCTTTATTGTTAGGAAATGTTGAAATAAACGCTATTTTTCAAACCTTTTTTATCTAGCACGAAAGAGTCTTGTATGCATCTGTATAAACATAAAATTAAACTAAAAGAAACGAGCTTTTATTTGCTTTGTAAAGAATTAAAATTCATATTCTTCTTCCTCTAAAAGTTATAACAGTACAAAGTAAAGTAACAAAACTATAACTCCAATTTTGGATGAGAATTCTCATGTAGAAAATCAATGTAAACTGTTTTCTCGCAGCAATTCAATGTATATTTTTATACTCGATATATACGCCTATACCCACACAATTAATAAATTAATAAACATGAGTTGATTCTTATATTGTAATATAATGACAATTTTTATATATTTTTTGTAAATCAATAAAATATTAAAAATTATTTATACTCTTTTCTAAACACCTATCGAGTTGACATTTTCAACAGGCTTTTAAGTAACTAGTGCCTTATTGAGGAGTTCATTTTAGCTGCTCGTGGATGAAACGCATTTTAGTAGAGTAACACGTGATACGGGCTTCAAAACATGGGAGAGAATACGTGCTCTGCCCTCTAAAAATAATATTAACATCGTTGAAGATCGATATATTATATTATCAAAAATCATTCATGGATGAAAAATTCTTTTAGATTATAAAATACTGAAAATTATTATTAAGATAATAAAAATATAAAAACAAATGATAGTTTTCTCGTAAAACATCAATTAATTGACCTAGAAATAGTAAATACAGGATAAGTTGAGGAAAAATGAATCACAAATAAAGGATGGATTATTTCTTGCCATTTTGAGCGTATTTTATCGACTAAGATGATTGTTTGTCAGATTGTAGTGTCATGCCGCTTTGATAAAAAGTTCGACAAGTCGTGCCTACCTTTGTTTTCACATTTATTTCAATTGAATATTATGTAACAAATAAAAATCAATTACAAATTAAAAATCAAGCCCATAATACTACCTCAGCAATCAAACAAAATCTATTATTTTTCATTTTTCTTTATTCTTAATTCTCATATTAATTTAACGATGTAAACTGACTCCATATGTTATAGATATAGGATACTTTAACTTGAAATTAATTAATTAGCTGCCGCGCGCACCAGCTGTTCATTAATAGAGCTATCGGTTTGATTAAACCAACTAATGTCTTTCGGTCTCTCTCTCTCTCTCTCTCTCTCTCTCTTCGAAGCGAAATGCTTGCCAGAATAGACGTTCACCTCATTGGCGTAACTCTTGGGCATAATAATAGATCAGCGCTGCAAACGGATGCTTTTGATTGATCAATCGTTCAAATTGGAAATCAAACGGAAAATTTTCAATTACGCTTTAGTCGCCGAATGCGGCTTTAGGGAAACCCGGATTATAAAGCAGTTTAGTTTTTTCCTATACTCTTTCTGTTTTCAAGCATCATCATGTAAAATAAGCACGGCTGTTGAGAGATTCAAATTGGCAAGATCTATATTAGATTGCTGAAAATCTACATGCAAGTAAAATTTAGCTATTATTATAAATAATTAAGCCCCGAAAAGCAGATTGCCTCGTTGATTATTTGTGCGATTAATATCGTTTATTAAATTTGACGAAGCTAATTTAAAATACACCTTATCGTGTTTTCGATTTAATTAAAAAAACTTTTTTGTGTGTTCACAATACTGCAGTCGCAAGTTCACAAAAGATGCCTAAATTCAATTAAATCGAATCGAAGTCGCGTAAAAGATCCAAAACACACAGAGCTCGAAAAGAGGTTATTCAAAAAGGCAAACAGCGATGCTCCCTAAAATGATTAGCATTCCCATATCCCCCGCGGTAATCGCCCCGAAACTAGGTTAGAGGTATCAAGTCAATATTTACGAGTATACGCGATACTCGCACGCACGCAGGCGCGCGCACGGGTGTGTGTTAGTACGCTATGTGGCATTATGACGAGGCGACGTCAGGGTGGGAGGGAGAGAGGTGCAATAATTGACCTAAAGGAGGAGGGCTGCTTTTACTCGGGGCTAAATTTATTCCAAAACGTACAAGAAGAGCGGAAGTTCTATCGATGTGCCTCTATTATTACATATTCCTTTGCTCTCTGTCCCTTTATTCCTGCCTTGCGCTTTTCTATTCGTTATTCTGGATAGAGACTTTTAGAGTATATTTGAAAGGTTTGAATCTAGTCGTAAGAAACATGGGATGTTTTGAAATGGATCCTACATACAAGATCCTCTTAGCAAGTTGTCTAGATCATCAGCGTTCTATAGATTCTTTTGCCCCTTTTATGAAATATGAATGATCTAAGTCTATCGAATGATCTAGTGCTAGAAAATAGTTTTAGCACCGAAATTAAAATCATCTTATTGCTCATGTACCAAGCCGTATGTTTTAACGCCGGGTGTACAAAGTGAGATTTATAACACGCTTTTTTGTTCGAACGTGCGCGAATTCGCGTTTTGCCCACGGAGAATCACAAAAATATTAAATTCAATTTATTTTAAACTCTAACAAATTATAAAAGGTATACCTACAGAAAAATAGTCTCGTTTCTATTCAAATCAAGGTTCCTGAAACATATTTCTCAGTGGTTAAAATAAAAAATTCTGTTAACTGATTTACCAGGGGTTGTTCTACAATTAATTGAGATTCAATATAAAAATAAATCATTATTATATCAAAATTAATTAGAAGATTTTAAGAAAGTTTATAATAATAGTCAAACATAAATTGTTTATTATAGATGGATTCTGACATTTTTAAATAAAACTTATAATAAATCTGTTTTTTCAACAACATTAAATTCAATTTAACCGACCTTTTATAAAAATTAAAACAATTTTAATTTTATAATAAAGTCTGTCTTGTACGTGTTTTTGAAACTTTCTTAGTATCCATCAAACTTAGAAAGAAGTTTCCGTTTTTCATTACCGAGCAGTTTATTTAGAATTCAGGTGCCTTAAAAAGAGCGTAAAGAAAATAAATTAGAAATAAGAATTTCGCCAATTTTTTTTCCTCTTCTATACTTGTGTACTGAAATTTTCTTTTGGTCGCGCGGCGCAGCTTTAATTTTCTAGTCTTGCGGTCACAAGAGAGAGAGAGAGAGAGAGAGCCGGGGAGAATAAGAGCACCAAAACAGCAGCGCGTGCAAGCTCCTTGTGTCACGTAGAGCGCGCAAAAATGACCTTTTTTGCTTTGCTCCTTTAGCCTCTTGAGCGTGCCGCGCCGTTAAAAATACGACTCCCCAGCGCGTAAAGTTTGAGTCGGTGTATGAACGAGCTTTTTGCTGGCGCGCGAGCAAAACTTGCGGGTAAAGCGTTTGCGCGTACACTTTTCTTTTGTATCCACGCTCGAAAAAATAGATGAATTTTGTATGGGTGTGCGAGTGCCGGCGCGTCTCTGTGTGTGAGCGCGCCTCTTTCTTCCTGGGGGACACTCGAAGCGCAAGTTTTAGAGAGCGGATAAACGAAAGCGGGGGGCGTACATACACTGGAAATTTGTTTAAAGGGTTGATTTGCACCCCTTTGCCCGAAAAGCACTGTTGAATTACCTTTTTTGCCTGCTTTTGTTCCTTTCATTATCTTTCGCCTCGCTCTTTTGTACGCTCTTTTTTTGGCTATTTTATTTTCTTCTGGACTTCCTAAACAGCTTTTTTTTGACTTTGACAAAATACAATAGGTAGATTTTCTTTCGGTTCAATTTTAAGTAAGTTTTTTCACCTGGTTTTAAAGTATTTAATGTTTAGTCTTGAGAGTTAAAAAAGGCACAATCAGCTATTAGAACAAAATTAAAATAAGAAAAGTTTTGCTATAATATGTAATTCAGTATCTATTTATCTTAGTACTATTTACATTGATTTAATTGAAACCAGATGTAAATTATCAGAAAATAAAAAGATCAAAGAATATTTTTTAACAAAATTTGTAATATGATTAAAGTATCTGAGAGAAATGTTGTAAGAACAGTTATTATGTTTTAAGAATTGATTGCTATAATAATATATCAAAGTTTCAAAAGTTTTATCAAAATTTATAAAACATAATTTTTACTATGTTTCATATTAATTTTTGCCATGACGTTAAAGTAATTTTTATTCATGATTATATTAATAACTTATATAAGTGTGTTAAAATTTGCCATAAATCGGGTTTATATTGCCTTTGACATGTATTATAGTCAACGTCACTGATTAAATGTTCCTTGAACATCGTCATGATTCTAAATACTTCGATTGGAATACAGTATTTTCAGTTTTACTAGAGTTTTACTTTTATGACTCCTAATATCCGAACAGTTTGATTAAACGCATATATTCTCCTACTTCCAACTATCCAACTGAGCCGGAAATATTTATCTAAAAATTAAACCAAGAACCACTCATATCTATCACCACTATAACAGCATGTATCCCAGAATTCGATGCACTTGCATACCGAATCAGTATTTTGAGAAGGAAGGTGCGCATATGCGTGCAAAGGTGGATATACAATGATCCAAAGCTCGATATCCGTTATCGTGCAGAGCTCGCGCGCGCGCGCATGACGTCAAAGGCAGCGCCCGGCAATGTGGAATGCAGCCTCTCTCCCAACGGGGCCGTGCGTTCATTCAGCCGAGATAATCGTTCTGTTTTTATTACATCAATTTCCTCTTTCTCTCTCGTTCTCGTCCCTTCGGCTCTAATTTTAAAAGCACGTTAATCCACGCGAAAAGTTATGACGGAGAGTAATCGCGATTATCCTAGCTCGAGCGTCGCGTGTTTACCGTCGCTTGTTCGTTCTCACTTTTTTCATATACGTTTGCTCGAGACATGCTTTTTTCTCGGGTTTCCGAACGTTTTTGCGCCGATTATGCAAAATAGTTTCAACGACGTGATGGTGCTGTGTCGCTCTTTAAGACAGCAGAGGGGTTTGTGATAGCTTTGAGTTTTGATGAATGAGAAAGAAGGCACATTTAATGACAATGAAACTGTAGAGTGTTTTTGGATTGAAGATGCATTGATTATTAAAAACTGAAATTTTAAAGTTACTTTACTTCAAAATATAATATACCTTCTATTTATGAATATAAAACTGATTTTCTTTAATTTTTAAAGAAATTATTTTATACCTATTAAGATATTTCAAAATTGTCTTGAAATATCATATTTTGAGTGAATTCGTAAGCAATTTCTTGATAAAAATTGCACTTATAAGGAAGTTCACAATAATTAGAAAATACCTTATGTTCCATAAAAAATTTTTTTATTTTATTCACAAGATTCATATTTATAATAATTGACTAGGTCGCATGTGCACTAAGACAGCTTCAGTGACATTACATAATTCAAAATATGCAGAAAAAACTAAAGCATTACCAATCTATAAATAAGACACTTTTTATAAGTATGTTGTCAAAAATAAATATCTCGATAACTGCGCTATTTTAACATGAGTACTGTGTAAGATTTACCATGATGTAGAATTACTGTTACTATGAGTTTATTACTTCTATTCTATTACTTTTATCTGCTTCATTTATTTTTAAGTTCTGTTTTATTTTTCAATTTTTAAAGATTAAACTATTATTAAATTATTATTGTTTTATTGTTTTATACACGGATAGTTTAAAATTTTGTAATTTAAAATATCTAAGAAATTATTACAAATTTTCTTTTACATCTAAATATTTATTGGATGGTTAAATAATAATTGTTAAAGACTAAAAAGAAATTGTTAGAAACTTAAAAGAAAATACAAATTTTAATATAAAATGAATACCTGTAGCTTTATTATGATCATGATTAATTTTGAATTTATTTCTTAATCTGCCACCGATATTACGAAATTATCAGTATCATTTATGGAATCAAAGATATCTGAAAATGCTTCGTCTGCAATAAATTCATGTATTTGTGCCCCGATGTAATGTATTATTCGGGATTTCAGTTTGTGGGCCTTATATGCTCTGGCATTAATATAAGCACCAATCGCATTATTGATGCTCATATTTTTGCAGACTTTTTCCTCGCACAATTTCTTAAGTCCAATGATATTTAAATTATTTGCTACTTTCCAAAGTTCGTTTAATCCTGAAGTCACACTTACTGTACCTGTGTACATAAAATCCAAAGCTTTCTTAAATGCTTCATTATCTACGTTGAGCATTGTTATAGTCGTCATGCCTGAGGTTGAAAGATAATCAGAACTAGTGTTGCTCAAAAGGTTCTTGAGAACAGGACTTGCAGCTGCTAATACCACTTTATGAGCATTATATTTCTTGCCATCAACATTAAGTATAACGTCACTGAACTGACTCTTATTTTCAAACTTGCTAAAGCGTTTAGAAAAGTCATTAGGATTCGGTAGTCGATTGTTTGTCAGGAAACACCAGTTAGATATATCTTCGACATCTGAATATCCGAGGAAGAAGACTCTTAAAATAAGTGCACCACGTGGTAACCATTTACCGTCATGTTTATTTAGGAGCGTATTTATTTCCACATAGGGTTTCCATCCTTGCCCACCACCGAGTCTGTTATTAGTACTAAATTTGAATACTTTGGTTTCGGTATGTCTTTCATCTCCACGGCTATCTATTAAACTTAGTTTAACTTCTGCACGTATATAATTTCTTTCTGGATAATAGCAATTTATTAGTACCGATACAGCATCTTTTTCTTTATTAACAGTTGCATATAACTGCATATTATTTATTGGTGTTTCGAAAGCTAGTGAAGTCACTGAATCTATTTCATTATTTTTATCCATTAACAATGTTTTGAATTCTCTTATCATCCATGTAAAATTTGTTTCTATCAATTTTGGTTTTGAAATAGCATAAGAATATTTCGATTGCAAGTCAACATATCTGAATTCTGCTATTATATATACAACCTTAAAGATTAAAATTTGTAAAATATATAACCAATTTTGCATTTTAACTCTTTTTATATCATTATATTATGAAATGATTATTTTATATAGTCTATTAGTCAAAAATTTTAATTTCACATACATTCTCCAAGTTTTATTTGCAAAATCAAGAACATTGGACGCACGTAAACAGTAACTGTAGCATACTAGATTATAAATTTTTATGACTAACACTTATTAGTTAATTCTGAATACTCGATATATTGAACAAAAATTAAAAATGTTATTAACTGTTTTAGTATCGTTTTTCAATTAAGATTAAAAAAAGATAATAGCATATATTGGACTAGTTGGTGATAAATAATTTTATGAACTCTTTTCTTGACTTTCAATTACTATATTATCACACCTTCGGATTTTTTAAAAAAATAATCATAGTTATATAGGAACAAAATTAAGATGATTTTTAATATTTTTTATGATAATGATGGTATCTGTGATTAATACTTTTGTGAAAAGTGATACAACATCGAAATTAACTAAAATGTCTTGGTGGTAATAGCCTAATGATTTTAAGTTTGTTGAGGAAGTCGTTTGAGTTGTTTATAAAGGAAGTTGAATGTTCTGTGAATTGTATCAGTTGTTCGATTAAATAACGAGCTAGTTTTTAGGAGATCACATAGAGTTAGTTAAAGTCTCTTTTGTTGATGATAACAGTTGTGATGTCTTTGTCTGCTGGAAGTATGATAACGTTTGAGTTGTTACTGATTTCTTGTAAAGAAATAAAAAGTTTTTATTTTTAATATTAAAAATAAATTATTATTATTTCTATGATTCATTTAAAATTTGAAAAATTGATCTCTTATGAAGAGAACAAATTATAAATATAAAAAAAAATGTTAAATTAAAAAATAAAATTAAATATTTTTACATAACTCTTTTTTTTCTATAGCGTTTCGTGCAAGTTAAACTGATAACGGACTTTATTACAAATTTTTAAATAAAAAATATTTAGTGTACGAACGTGAACGAGGGTAATAGATATTAAGGAACGATGGACGTGGATGCTCTTCACTGAAATAAGAAATGTTTTTAATACAACCACATCTACTCTGCCGTCTTTCTCAGCTTTTCTCCGCTTTAATTTACTTGTTTTTTGCCCCCTTTTCCTTTTCACAGCCTATCCTTAATACTTTCTGTTCTTTTTCCTGCAAAATTCCGATTTTATCACTATACATAGCTTTTTGTTCTCGTTGTAAATGTTCTAGAAATTTATCGTCTTTAAAATTTACTTATTTATTAGACAAAAACTTTATATAGTTTTGATTTTTTCTAAGATGAAGATGTTTTTGAAATAATTTAACAATTTAGTAATTTATTTATTTAATTGAATTAGTATATTATTAACCACAGGCTTTTACTGTTTCATACACAAAATTCATGGAACACAAATTGACCAAGATAAATTTTACAAATATCATTTTAAAGGATATTAGTAAATATTTTAAAAAAATCATAATTGAATTGTTAATAGATGTTTTGAAAGCTATGAAATTTTAACTCTAATAATTCAAATAGGGACTAGAGGTTGTTGAAAAAATCTCTGTTACGTTAATATTGTAAATTAAACTGATGTAAGTGAACTAATTAATGTTTATATATGTATTAGCTTTTTACTTGAAATACATTATTTTAACTTTTATATTAATGTTAGAATAATTTAAAGTTGAGCAATGAAAATATATGAACACTAGTAAAAATCAAATGCATTTGAATAAAATTCACCATTACATTAATTTAATTTAGAATTAATATATTTTATATCAGATTAATATGTTCTAATTCTAAAAGAAGAAAATAAAAGCTTTTTTCTTTTAAAGAATAATTCTCCTAAATTACATCTTAAAAGTTATTTGTTTTTTAATATTTTTTTATTTTATGTATAAAAAAACAATAGAATATAAGATATTTAACGCAATAGCCCCCGATATTGTGACGACTTTTTTTTTATATTTATTTTTAGGCTGATGTTTTTATGTTTATATTTTATTTGAAATGATTATATAACCGATATGTGATATACTCTTCTTGTTAGCATGATAACTCCATTTGGTTAGTTGAAGCTTAATCCACTTCTGGACTTTTTTTGTGCTAAAAATAATAGTTTTCTATATTTGTGGTTTCGACCAGTGTCACGTTTGCACTTCCTTCATAAAAATTCTGCTCTACATACCTCATTCGCTGGAATGTCTCCTCATCTTCATCACGTTTTTTTCTCCATCTTTCATTTTTACTTTTTCGTTTCTTTTCTTTTCGCCTCACTTGAGGAAAGCGGAAAATACACATGAATGCGTGCAAAAGTCGCTTCGAGATACGTTCTGCATACAAATATACAGGGAGGTGGCTTCTCTTCCTGAAAATAGAAACTAAGTGCCAGTGAGAAATTATGAATAGAGCCGATTACATATGGGGGCTAATAAATAAACAATTTAAAAAAAATTATTTTATACATTTTTTTAATATGGTAATATAATTACGCAATTTATAGAGCTGAGGAAATTCTTATATACTTTTGTCATAATAATATCTATTGATATCACATTTTTCTTATCTATATATAATATATATCGAATATATTAATTAAAAGAACATTTAAGAATTGCACCAAGTGTAAAAATTATTACAAAGTTGATAAAGTTTCAACGAGTATTGATGTATTGATTGATTCTTGATTATATTTGCTCATATATATTATAACAAATACGGTTAAAATAATGAAAAATGAAATGAATAATAAGTAATTGTATTTATAACAATACAAATTATGTTCCTATTAATAAAATTACATATCTTGTATAAAATCAATCATATGCATATATTCAAAGTAAATTTTAATATAAAAGTGAACAAAGCACTTTGATGTAATCTAGACTATTTATTATTTTTATTTAATCATTGATTTTAAAGTGTCATTTCTGTTAGTTTCGATCAGCCATCAGAAATCTGAAATAAATCTTTAAAAACAGTGGATAAATGAAGGTCTGGAAACTAAAACGGAACATAGACCTAATCGGGCGCACAAGTATTGTCCAACTCGATTAAATTTCAAAGGCGCTTAAATCTAAATTTTAATTCGTAGAATAAAGAGATCATATCATTCCGCTACTTTTTAATCTTGAAAACATGTCAAAATTTTGTTTTGTTTTTAAATCATAAACAAAAACACGAATTTCATCAATACGTTGTTTAATGCTTTTTTTCACTTCAACTCGTCACCATATTTTCCTATTGAATATTTCGCGTTAAAAATTTTTTCAAGTATTCTACACATTTTTCTGCGAATTTTAGTCTAAGTAAGAATTCTTAAAATCTTTTCAAATGACGAATTTTTAAAATATATGAAACCAAGAAATTGCGAGTCTTTGTCTTTGAAAACAAAAGTTTTGTGACGAAGTTTTTGACGTCGCAATTCTGACTACAAGTATTAAAATATAATAGTTTAAGAATTTTTTTGTAAAGTTTCAGATCTTTAACAAATGCAGTCGATAAGTGACAGCATTTTTGTTTTTATGTACGTGGCTTTCAAATAGTTCGTCACGCAACTTTTGTCTTCAAAAACAAAAACTCGCGTTATTTGAAAAGATAACAGTTTTAAGAATTCTTACTTAGACTAAAATTCACAGAATTTGAACTCTTCTTATGACTTACTAATTACCTTTGTATTTTGAAAAAAGAAGTATGTTTACAGTTTACCAAGATGGTACTTATATAATTTTCTTTTTAATTATTCGTATCCAAAATATAGTAGTTGCTTATAAAGTTTTTGTATCAATTAATTAATAATTTTCGTTGGACCAATTTGAATAATAACACTAGCAAAATAAATTTTTTCATTCAAAAAGCTTTGAATACATGCATACACAATGTTACTGCATTTTCGTGCATAACACACACGCTTCTAGCACGCCCTAAATTATTGCTGAAAATCTCTTCTCGGCACCTGCCTCGCGCTTATATTCGCCTTGCTTGGGCTCTTTCGCGAAATTGCCTCGCGCTAGCTACAACGAACCAGGTCTAGGAAGGAAATATCTATTATGAAGGGGATCTACACAGGTCACTATAAGAAGGAAATGGCGAAATCTATGGATGAATCACATTGTGAAGTTGAATAATGTATCTTTATTGAAGAATAAGGGTATTACATAACATCTTCTAATCTTCTTTTTTTCTTGTGAAAGCAGACTGCATCACCAATTTTTGATTCTTTAGAATTATAATGAGAGAATTTCCAAATATTTTTGTCTATTAAATGTTAAATATTCCATATTCCACGATTAATATTACTTGTTGATTTTATTCATTAAAAATTAAATTCCATTATTTTGCATAAACAAGTATATAACTTCCTAATATTGAAACTATTATTAAAAAAAGATTTTTATTTCATTGTTTTAAGATATTTTAAAGTCTTACGTTAAATTCACATAATATTTGCATTAATGAAGTCATCTGACCGTTACTCTAAAATAAACCTGCCTTCATGTTCATAATTTGTCATAAATGATAATTGTGGCCACATTAGCGTTGTTTGCATAGCCCTGTATAAACTGGTATGCTAATGTTTCTTACTATTGTATAACCCCATTGGCTGCTTGAGCTGTTTATCCTAAATGTATATGACGTGACAACAATATACCGTTCTGCAACAATTAGTCGTTGCTTTCCATGGAAGCTAAAATAAGCAATAATAAAGTTTTTTAAACGCATTGCACAAAAAGTAAATATACGCGAAATTGGTATTGCTTTCTTAGTTAGGAGTCAAATTATTCATCGATGAGAAAATATTTCATCTGCAGAGAGCGCTGAAAAACGCGGAAACGGGAGAGGGTGGCTAGCGTAGCCGGCATTTTAGAAGTTTAATCGCCTTAAAATCCATAAATCTATTGTCACGGCCGCGCTTTTGTTCGGTGAGCGCGCGTTAGCTCCTAATACTTTGTAGTATTGGGCAATATCCATTTTCGATATTTCTTTTCTCACGCGCGCGTAAGGAAAACGGGGTCATGATTGGAGAGGGGAAGGGGCCAAGCCAAGTTGGAAATATGTTAACGTATCCTATAGTATATATACACGCGCGGATTGCGGTGCGCTCTGCAATAGCCATGAATATTTCAAATTAAAAAAATGCCGAAGATTATCTACATCTTCTGGAGCTCTAAGTAAAATCAAGATTCTTTTCTTAAAGGTCTTGTGTGGATTTCGCTAAAATTTGCTTATTTAATATCTATTTATTTGCGGAGTTATACTGGGTTTTTTAAAAAATAAATGCCTTGCATAAACTTCCTTGTTATTTGATAAAAGATAAAGGCACTACCCTAATTTTACAATAGTCGTTATGATCATTTTAGTTTTCAAAACAAAATCCACTATCCAATAATCTACCTAAATCGCCCTCCTTATCACATTCAAATTCATCAAATCTCAGCGAACGGCGATCAAATTACTTAGATCTCCCCTCGCTGCACAAGCACACAGCTCGCAAACGCCAGACGCGGCATCCCTAATTCACGAAACACGAAAGATCACACAAAGAGCAAGTCACCATAAAGAGAATATCATCGCCGCATCAGTCCTTGAATCCCTTAAGTGCATTTCTGAACTTATGACACGCTTGGTTTGCGCGCTCGCGCGCCGTAAAGGCGCAAATATATATGTACGGCGTTGTTGTGTGCGCACGAGCGGGCTATGCCGAAAGATTGGCCGACATACCAGGTCAGAGGTTTTAGTGTCGCGGCTCGAATTCCGCGTTTCCTCCAAAATGTCGTCCTATATATATATATATATCCTGCCCCTCTTCCCCCTTCGCCTGGTCTCGCTCTTGACTTTCGTTTTAACCTTGCTCCGCGTTTCACTTTTTCGGTGATCCGGTGGCTTCCGCGTTCTCTCTATCTTTATTTTCTTCGCGAAGAGAAAAGGAGAAGCCTTTTTTCTTTACTTTGGTCCAATAAACGGTAGGCCTGATTTTCTTTTCTGTCACGAGAGTCGAGGATAGAAAAGCCAAAGGAGCGCGAAAATTTGCTATATGTGAGAGTGCTCTATTAACATCGATTTTCATCGGTGGAGAGACTTTTTCCTTGGGGTTGACAGAGGAGCTTTTGGAAAAATGGAAAACCTTGGGTAATATTTTTGCTGACCGGTATTTTTGAGTCAATAGATAATCTTGGGATCAAAAGTTTTATAATTTATAAGAAACAGAATTTTTTTTAAATACGCAACGAATTTCGATCATTTAATAGAATTAAATTTTAAATAGAAATAAAGTAATTATAACAGGTAGTATAATTTAGAAAGTATGTCACTTTTACGTTCATCAGCTTTTATATTCAAGCATCTGCACTTTTGCATAATTAAATACATCATAACTTCACAAATTTACTTAATATACAAGGCCTGTAGTCTCTGATTATATTTAGAGAAAGTGTCGCGAATATCACCTTTATTTTTAAATTGGATATGATAAGTAAACACTTTATAACCGCTAGAATATTACCAGTATATGTACCGCAAACAAATGATTTAATCATACAAACAAAGTTAATTAATATGTACACGTTTAAGTTCTATAATTGAATATAACATTCCTATACTGCTAAACTGGTAAGCATAATCGATAAAAAATTAAACTTCATTTAAGCTAATTCAAAGCGCTTATTTTGTAATTAAATGAAAATTATAAATTCAATTACTCAATATGTGCTTTTGACCTACCAATTTTGTAATAATGTTGCTTATTTATCAGATTTTTTGTTATTAATCGTTCAACTTTTAAAATATTAACCATCCATCTTTTAAAATGAAATGTTTATTAATAAATTAACTTATGTTTTAAAATATAAGATAAATTTTCTCAGAAAACATTATTTATATTCTTACAACATTGTTTATAGTTCTTTATAAAAATATTATTACGGAAACTTTGTAAATATTAATAAATATTTGCAAAATTTTGTCATGAACTGTTACCGGCCTATTCGCTATCAACTCTCCGATTTAACTGAGATATCGCGCGTGAACTGGTATCGCTGTCACGATTACGGATAGACTTATCTAGACCTGGCGCGATAAGGTGCTTCGAAACACACAGCTCCGTAGTTGTGTTTCAATTTTAAACTCTAGCTGAAGTTTATCGTTTTCGCTTTACCGGCTATACGTAAAATCAAGCCGTAAAATACTTTAATTTTAATTTTTTTATTTTGTGTATTGTGTGGTGGCCAAAAGTGTGTGATATAAAGAAGATTAGTTTTTTTAAGTGAAAATTAAAAGTATCTTTAAACGAAATGATCTTTCAATGTTAGTAGTTACATTATATCAAGTAGAAAACGTATAATATATAACACAATAAAATTAATTTATCTTTCCATCCTAATGGATGGAATGTACAAGCAGAATATTTGAGAATACAGAATACAGGGATAGAGATTAAAGTTCTTTTGTAAGGCATCATTATGGAGTACATAGAAAGTAATCGTAACTATTGCATATTTTATTATTTTATTATAACGGTATAAAACATTAATGGTTTTACAATGCAGTTAATAATAACGAGCCATTAGCGCAGGCAGTGGAACGTGCCAATGAAATTTGCATAGAACCAATACGTTGTGTAAGTTTTTCTTTTTATTATCCATGTCATGCACATAAATATTAATGTTAAACTTTTAAAGTATTCCTAATTTATACCAATACCTTCCATTAAATCAATTGACATGATTTTTTTTTAGCATTGGGATGGTACGTTATTTAATGGATATCGTGAAATGTACGAGGAAAACTGTAAATCAGTTGGAGATTTACGGTTTAAATTAGGTTTTGATTACATGTAAGAAAACCGTTTTTGTACATAATGATTAAAAAATTGTCATTGATCATTTTCTATCTATTATTTCTACAGAGAAATATTAAATTCAGAAATGGAAGAAAACCAAAATATTCTACTTGTTTCTAGTATCGGAAATCTTAAGACATTGACCATGACCTTTATATTTAAGCTTTCGGACACGAAAATCAATGGTAAAATTCGCATTTGCAGCGCTTTAAGTCAGTCTTTAGAATCTACTTACAAGTAAGTAAGTGAACTTCATTTATTATAAAAAAATTTAAGTATACATGATTCAAAACTTTACTTACAATATATTTTAATATTATATTCTCGTTTTGTTTAGGCTTCATTTAACGAAAGTTCAAATAAAATCTATTGTTGGATTGTACATTGTTGAGGATAGTTATCGTGTTGATCATATTATACATGAATTCAAAGATGCAAGTATATCGCTCATGTATAAAAAGGAAAATAAAATGATCCCTGTTTATAATAAAATACAAGCAAATCATATAAGTACGTGACATCAAAATTCAAAAAAACTATATAATCTAATTTTATAATTTTTTTAGAACATTCACTTGTACAGTATATTGTAAGTAATTCTACAAAAAACGCACTCGCTAAAATTGAAGCAAAACTAAAATCAGCTTTTGATTTAACATCGGTCAGCATATCGCTTGGTAATTTATTTTTACATCGAAATGAATTCAGGTATTTATTAAAAAATATTATAGAAAAAGAGGACTTACCTTTAAAAAACTGATTTTGATCTTTTGGGTGTTGGAGGTTATTAGATCTATTATTACATTGATTATATTATATTAACTGAACATTATACTTTTTCTTTTTAAAAATTTTTCCATAAATAAATTAAAATTTTATTTAAATAAGTTTTTGGAGGTATAGGGCCTGCATCTTCTCAAATACCTAACCATACTCAAGAATATTTGAAAGCTTTTGTAATGTTTTCAACTTTAGATTTCACGCAAGAAGAATAAAAGCAATATTTAATAAATTAGTTGATGAAATTATTGACTCGACTAATCTACTACTCATAGAAAAAGTTCATGAAATTTCGTTGCCCAATATGTCTGTGATATTAAACTTTAAAAAGGATGGAAAAAAATCTTTTCATGCTGTTAATAACTCATTAACGGGATTTAACTTTTTGTTGAGGAAAAAAAGTACTTTTATTTCTTTGGAAAATGATCTCATAATGTTATACATCCCAGTTGATTTCGCAGATTTAAATGTAAGATAAATTTTAAATACTTGCATATATAATTATTATAATCACTAACCATTTATCACAATTTACAGATTAAATATAAAACTCTTATTGTAAAACATGGGGACAAAGAAAGTCGATCTACTAATATACAAGAACATTATAAAACGGAAGGTTCTTACTTAACCATGTCGATGAGACAAGTAGCAAAAAATAAAGTTGATCTGAGTTTACTTGAATTTAAAATTTGTAATTTGATGTAAGCATTCTAGAATCTGTAGTAACGCGAAAGAATTGATTAATAGTATAAACATTTATTATTAATTATTTTGCAGACTTATAGACTCTGATAATCAGTCACATATTGATTCATCTATCAAATTATGGATCAACAGTGTTCTTGAATTTCAAGTAGTTCCAGTAATCGAAGAAACGTTTGAAAAATACTTAAGGATAGTAATGGTTAATGACAAATTTTCTTCTCCAGAGATACTAAAACAATAAAAAATATTATATATTGTTCCCTTACCTGTGCTCTCAAGTTGTGATTAAGTAGTCCTAAGTTTAATTTTCAACCATTAACAATAAATTATTTTTTACACAAAAGCCCACTACGATTTCTCTCTTTGTCACTCAACTTCATTACCTCCAAACCATGCTCCAACCTATTTTCCTGCAATCAAATTCTTTCAAATTGCATAACAATACCCTCTCCCGAAAAAAAAACGAAAAAACTACAAAAAAATACCCAACCGAACAATGCTCTAGCCAGACACGTTCGTCCGTTCTCGTAGCTGTCGACAAGCTCCAGCTCGAACAGCGAGGCGCAGACGTTGATAGATTCGCGGCTCGTCTGATCCGACGTATATACCCATCCGTATATCTCCAGCAGCTAGCAGAGCGAGTAAGCGAGAGAGCTGACTAATAGTACAGAGGCTGCTGGGCGAATTTTCGGTGGCGTAATTCGAGCCGCTCGTCAAGAGGCTGGGAGACGCGTGGGCTGCCCTGGCGACGATTGAATGCGCGAGCGGCGAAGACCTTTTGATAAGCCTCGCGTGGGCGGCGGCGGAAAATAAAGGAGTGCGCGAGCGGGGATACGAAAAGCCGAAATAGGCGCTCGCGCGGGATTGCGAGGATTAACTCGAGCTCGGCCCATATACACAGGCCGCGATGGGAAAATAGTGGACGCGCTGGTTTATTTATACGCCCTCGCCGGATTGCGTATATATGGTAATTATTGTTATTTGAAATAAGTGCCGGGATGAGTCGATATATAAATATATATTTTTTTTTCTCGAGGAGAGGAGCGCTCTCGCCTTTCCGCGTATTATTGGAATAATGATGGGATGAGATGTACATTTTATGTATTGATTGATTGATATCGCTCCGGGGCTTGCGGAAGCGCACTTGCTGAGCTCTCATGCGTAAAGTTTCGTGTTACTTATTTAGCCTGAATTATGATTCGGTGTAACTGCTCTATGATGGACTTATGAAAATTGATATGGAATGGATTTATCGGCGCGAATGATTAATTTCGCGGTATTTTGGGAGACTTAGCTGCGTTCGATTTACTGGGAGTGTATTAACACAATCCGGAATACTCGGAACAGAATATTTCGAGAGCCGAGATTGTTTTTTTTTCTGCATGGTATCTACGATATTTATCGTTTATTTTATCTCATAATTAATTTCAGAATTATCGAAAAATGATGATGCAATTGTATTTCATGTTGCTGAGTGAACCAATAAGAAAACATTTAAGTAACTTAAAATCACATCACTATAAATTAACTTCCAGCCACTCCCAAAATTAACACTATTTATGTAATTATCAGACCTAAATATAGATATAAGTCCCTTTTCCCTCCTCGCGCAATTAAAACTTAATCCAATTAAAAAACAATTAGAGAACAACTTCTCAAAGCTAAGTCATAAATATCAGCCGCGCGAGGCGCACGGCTGCAGCGTCTCCTTCCGCCTTTCCGCGCCGTCGCCGTCTCCACGCAAGGATGGATGCGCATCCATTTGGCGGCAGCAGCATCTGCGGCCTCCGCTCGCTAAATGAGTAAAGCTCGCGGCCTGGCTCTCTGCTCTTCCATTCAAGCTGCAAGTCGAAAATTGATTGTTTTTTCGGCGCGCGCCTGCCTTGACAAATGGCCACTCTGAAGCTCCCCGTGGGAGAAGTTTTCAGGAGTTCTCACACGCGCTATCCCTTTTAATTTTCGAGGGAGGAACTAGGGATTATGCGCGGACTTGGACGAATCAAAGCATATTCATTTTGGATGTGACGGGGAGAGGAGCTGCCTGGATTGTTTTTCTCGCTTTGGATTGGGTGGGAAAAGTTTCTGGAGTATGGTAATTTTTCGAATTAGCATACTGTTGAACATATCATAATTTTTATTTCTACGAATGTTTTTGTTGATTTGGAAAAGTGTTTTTGACTTTGATGGAATAAATATTCTTGTTGTTAGAATACTTTTAAGAAAAAATACTTTCTTCTGAATTTTTTTGATAAAAAATGTGCTGAATAATTGCTAAGTTATTCTTTTTTTTTTTTTAAAGATTCTAACCTTTTTTTTAAATTCTACTTTTTTAATTTTATTTTGTTTCGCTGCTTTAAGTATATGTAAAAACCACAAAGAGAACATTTTCCAGAAAGAGATAAGTAATGAGTACATACCAAACTTTTATTATTAGTTAATATTATTATTTTTCCTGACATTCGCGAAAAACAAATTTAAACAGTTTTCCTTTCAATTTAACTTTCGTGCTCCTCCACAAAGACTTTAATTTTCTCTATTTGAAATTTTAATTTAACTTCATACAAGTCCCAGGCAGTATACTACTGCTGTTCCGAACGTCATTGTTCCAGGAAAGTACACAATTCGGAACTTCAAAGGCGAGCATACTTCGAAAAACTAAGTTTCCGCGTTGTTTTTATCCGCTCACGAGACACGTGATCTCTTCCATCCACGGAAGACCTTACGTTTCTCTCCTGACAAAATCTAATAAAGGGCCCAGTAAAGGAAGGAATTTGAGGCCGAAAAAAGAGAAGCGCAGCCAAGAGACGTTCCGCGAGAAGCGCAAAAAACGGCCGTACTAGAAGTCTGCTTTCGCATGCGAAATCGAACGTTGCATATGCGAAGGGGACAGGTAGCAGCTGTTGCTGGTTCAGTGTCCACGAGAAGCATGTCTCAGAGAGCCGAAATATCGCTTGGTCGCAATACATTTTGAGCAGGGACGATCGAGGCTTGCAATTGCGTTGCCGAAACAGGATGCGACAGGGGCTTTTCTTTGCTTCTTTTTACTTTGGCGTATAAGGATAAAGTAGATGATGTGGGAGGGATTGGGGAAAAGATATCTATGAATGTTATGTAAAGAAATGTAATTGTTAGGTTCCTTTCTTGTTTTCTGATGATTAAGATTTTAAATTTTATTGCTAAATAACAATGATGAATCTAATGAGAACATTTTTTTATTTTACAGGTGAGTCACTGAAACTACTTTTGCCCTATTCTATTCACATACTCTACTGTAAGTATAGTAAAATAAATTATTATATTATAATACTGTGAAGTAAGTGATTTTCAATGTATACAAATCGTATCTATGTAATGAAACTATAGAGCGTAATATTTAAATGTAAAATTTACATTTGAATTTTAATACAGTTATTTTTAATCAGTACTTTTACATGAAAAAAATTAATTAAAAAAATCATTTGTTCAATTAGTCGTTCGATAAAGTTAATTATCTCTAATTTGATCTCAAGCTGAAGTGCTAAGAACTTTTCAAATATTAAAAAAGTTCACTTTTTATCGTTATGATTTAAGATGGATAACAGTAAGTGGTAACTTCTTTTTTTAACGCACAATTTCTTTGAAATAATTTTAAACTGCTGATCAATTAGAGGGAAAAAGATTAACATTTGTAGAAAACTTTAGTTACTTCAATTCAATACGCTTTAAAAAAGTACAGATCAGATTCACTGAATTTTTATAGTTTAAGACAAAAAATTAACATTAGCTGAACCATCTTCTAAAATCTAAATTGCTTTTTCTATATAATGTATGTATTTTAGTTGAAAATTTTTATATTTCTCTACCTTTCTCACCATTAATTATTCTTATTCGTAGGGTCATATAAATAATCTTAGGTTCCTTCTGAATTAGTTAATTTTAAATACACGCCTCTTTCATTGGTTAGCGTAAATAAGTATATCTAGCACTGTGCAACTGGGCAAAGATTATTGAAATAAGAGAGTGTATTGTTACTATACAACTTTCTGAATAACTGACAAATTCAAAAGAGACACTTAGTTAAAATCATTTAAATTATGAAGATCATAAAGCCCTCGTATCTTCAAATAAAAGGCCATATGATAAAACGGCGAAATAGTTATGATTTAATTCGTTTATTAAATGCATTTCTTGTAATTGTCTCCATATTTTTTGTCTGACATAAAACTTAAAAACATGGATTAGTATCGTATTTAGTCCGAATATAACTGAAAACCTATAGATTTAATTTTATATTCAAAAGAACAACAGTTTTCCATACTTTTTTTTTTATTTTTAAATTGCTTATGATAAAGATTTTTGTTATTGGCACTAGACAGCATTGTTCGAAATAGTAAAACTCTTTTTCACTGAAAAGGTTAAAATACGTTTTTCAATTATAGTATTGTTCTTTTATATATATTATCATTCTCTTTACCTGAATTGAAAATAAAAAGACGTTATAAATAATAAATTTAAAATTATAAATTAAATTTTATCAAAATAAAGTTTTATTTAAAGTTAATTTAACGAAAAGAATAGAACTCTCGATTCAAATTCTTGGAAAAATCATGAGCAAATCAAGTGTCTTTGACTATAAAATAAGCAAAGGAAAAAGCAAAACTAAAAAAGTTGAATAATAAAGAAGCATACTGCACTTCTATTTGCGCATTTTATTAAGGTTTGGCACAAGATTCCTTTCAGACAAGCCTCACTTTTCGTACCTCCTTCTTATTTCTTCTCCATTCTCCTCCCAGTCGACAAAATCGAGAATCAACGGATGGTGCCGGCTGTCCCCGCGTCCTATCCACGCCGTCGTGTTCCGCAACTATAAATAAAAGGCAATAAGAGGCGACGAAGAAAGAAGCAGGTAAACTCAGCTCGACACTGCCAACGGCTGCTTGCAGAGAACGAAATTCCGATCACGTATTTGCGCTCCACAAAACTCACGTCTGTGTGTCTGTGTTTGTGCTCGTGCACCCGTATACTTGATCTCCAATAGTTTCATCGATCGGATCTTTCCTTTCACAACATTTTTTTGAAACTGATCATACCAATGTTTGCGTGAACTTGTCAATTACACAATTCCGGGCTGCATCACTATCGCAGTTAAAAACACAATATCGCTATACCCGAGCATTCACATGCGTATTTAAAACATTGATGCACGTTCGTAATACATATGTTTACAGTCAGATTTGCAGTAGTTACGGATAGACTTCTCGCTTCATCGTGTGCACACGTATGCTTGTTAAGTCAAGTCTTGTCCGAGTTTTCTAAAGAAGCAGTAAGATGAGAGCGTCGGGAAGAGTATGTATATCCGAGATGGAACGAGCGAAGCGTGGCAAAGTGCGAGGACCGTGGAATTTATTCCTCGTTCGCTTTTTTCGCAGATACTTTGCTTGAGTTTTCGTTGCCAAAAGGGAATTCGAGGTCGAGAAGAGAGCTGTGAGTGTTTCTCGCTTTAAAAATGACTTCTTGACGAGACAAAATATGTATTTTTTCCGAGCGGCAACAATGAAGACGAAGATTTTCTTAAAAGCGTTTACTTCCGAATTTCTGGCGAGTGCATTTCTTGATGTACTTCTAATACATTGAGAAGGCATAGTTTTTTTTTAAATGGTTAAAAAAATGTGTAAAAGTAATTGTTTTGATTTATACATTTTATTTATTCGCACTAAATCGTGTTAAAATTTTTAATTTAAAATAAAAAAATAATAAAGAACGTTAGTTCATTTAATGACTAAAAAATAAATCCATTATTAATCATCTCTATAACAATACATCTTTCTTGTTGTTTGTGCTCCAAATATACCTAAATATACCTCCAAATTTTCGAAATCTTATAAACTTTATAGTTTTTTACATTCTGAAATCTCGATAAAAACCACTAAAAGCAAAATCCTCAAGCGCGCCAAAGCTCCCCATTTCCCTGAGTGTCAAGCCTCGTATAAACTTCATTCTGAATTCTTTTATCTAACCCACTCCGTCGGAACGAAAGCAGATCTCGAGCTCGGCGCGTATAACGTCTCGAACGAATCACGACAGCCCCGACGTTGAAGCTCCCGATAACTTCGGGCTCGCGCGCAGCGCCGTAAAATAAAGCAATTTTCAAAAATTTTCTCCAACTCCATCTCGCGCCGAGAGGAAGTCTCGAGTAAACTGCAAATTGAAACTCGCGCCAAAGCCGCGCGATTCTCCGGAGACGCGCGCGATTCGCTCCGTTCGTTTCTGATTTGTTGCCAATTTCGCCTCATCTTCAGCGTCCGCACTGTTTGCTGGTTAGCGCTGTTCTCGATCCCCGCGCACACACCTACTTTGGCCTCCGCATCGGCCTTTATTTACCCGCTGCAGCGCGTTTCTGCTTAGCAAAAGGGAAATCCTCGCAGCGTGGCGTACTTAGCAGGCGTCTGTGCGCGGAAGCGGCAGCCCGAGCACGGGATTATACTCGTGCGAGGAATAGAGGATGGGTGAAGGGTGCAGGGAGGAAGGGAGACGGAGAAGAGAGGACAGGGACTCGTGAGCGTAGGTAGGAAGCACGTGCGGATTCCTGGTATTTTGGGGATTTTCGGTTTTGTTTGGAATATATTTTGGAAATAATATTTTGGGGTTGTTGCTGGAAATAGGTTTTGTTGGATTGAAAATAAAATGATATTCTGAGCTGTCGAGAAACGTCTGTTAAAGTAACTAGGATAATGTTTAAAAAGCTTATAATCGCGAAGTAGAAACAGACGGGCGTGGTCAGACCGCTCTTTTATATATAATAAGTGGAAGTAATAAATGATAATGCCAACAAAAAAGTATAAGATTAGCAGAACTCCATATTTATTCATAATATATTTGGCATTCGCGATTAAAAGCTCTTTCTTATATCATGACGATTAAGAGCGGAACATTTTTCTGCTACACCTTGAGCAGTCTGTTTATACCGGCGAGATGCAGAGAAGGCGGTGAGATACAGAACAGCGAGAGAAGAGAAAGAGAATAATGAAGGAAGCTGTATGCGCGTGTGGCTCGCTCGAAAACGGGAATGAAAGTAACTTGCTTTCTCTTTTCTCCCGCGAAGAGCGCCGTCCAATCTACGCTCTCCCTGATGCGATTATCGGATTTCGCTTAGCCAACCGCGTGCACGTCGCTCTGCCGCTGGCCCCTGCACATATTTTTCCTCGGTCAGCTTCAATTTTCCTTCGTCACACAGACACGGACACATACGTATACATACACACGCAAAAGCACAGTCACATGCTCACGCATACTCTCATATACTCAGTCAAACACAAATACACACGCTAATACACGCACACACACACAAGGCACTGACTCTCTTTCTAGCTCTAACTCTATCTCGAACCACGCTAGTAACTCTTACCGTGAGTCTCGGCTCTGCTATCTCACCTCGGTTTAGCAATTTTTTGATGGATTCGTCTTGGGTTTTATTTTAAAGTTTAAAAAAAATAAAAAAATATATATAATTCAGCTATTGTAATATGTATTATAATGGGTTTAAGGAATATTTGAGAAACTTAAATATAAAAAATAGTAGAAAAAATTATTTAAATAAAGTTTTCAAATTGAAAATTATTTAATTTTTATAAATAAACTCTTTTGCGAAGAAGATAATTAATTGATACATCGAAAGAAATTTCAAGAGAAAACTGGCTAAGGTAGCGTGGATGTCGATATACTAATTGCTCGTAAAGTATTGCTGCATTCGCTATATCCGATGCGAATACCTGAAACTATTATACGATTTTAGCGTGACTTTATGCAAATTTCAGATAAACGCTTTATACTAATTATTCATTTTTTAATTATGTGCAGAATATATTTTTAAAATTTTTTATTAACTCTGTCTAGCACTATTATCAAACAAACCGAAACATTTTCACTGAAAATACAAAATACCACCACTTTCAAAAGAGCGCTAAAATTAGTCAAAATCAGCTGAAAGAGGGCGAGAGAGCGAGCTAGAGGGAGAAAGAGAAGGCAAGTGAGCCAAGAAAAATGTTGTCTCGGCCGTCGCTTCCCGTCTCCCTGGATATCCGTCTCGTCTCGCTGGCGGGCTCGTTCCGCGGGGCGGGCGGTGATCGAATTGTAAAATCGTATCGAGTCACGTCGTCGTGGTTATCCGTGCTCGAGTCGACAAACGATCTCGACGTGCCGGGACATGGAGCCCCCGCGCCCAGGCATCTGTATTCCGCCGGTATAATCGAGCCCGAGAGAGGCAGGAGTAAGAGGAGACGGGAAAAGGTGTGGGAAGCTTGCGCTGCAGCGACGAAATGCAAGCCAGATACGAGAGATTGAAAAAAGAGCCGGGGAATGCGGAGGTGTTGTGGAATTTAGTCTTTTTGAATTCAAGGGCTCGCCGTTATCGAGGAGAGCGGATCCATGTTGAATGGCCTTTTTTTAACAGATAAGAGTCAATGTTTTTGAAAAAGGGTCTCATTGTTTTGTGAACTCTCTAATTGTTGGATGAAAATATAAGGTGGCTGAATGGAATTTCATTATTTTTTGCTTTTTAATTCAGATATTTTTCTAGATTTATTCAAAATAGCAATAATTGAAGCAGAAAATTATTGAATTCACGAAGTTAATGATTGTTAGTAATGTAAATAGTTTTTATATTTCCTTAATACATACCTCAACAGGTGAACTATTACTAAAACTTCGGAAAACTTTCAGTTAAAAACAAAAACTGTTACACGATACCGTTATTCACTAAACACATTTACTCAACTTAATAATGTACGAGTGAATAATACAGCCGACTAGAAACCACGAAATAATTCATATAGAGAAATTATAGCGCCTAGTCGATTCCAAGTGCAGGTGCATTTCGCCTCAAATAGCGCGAAATACGAGAGAGAAAGAGAGAGCGAGGGAGAGAGCGGTGCAAAATGCGTGTGGAGAGAATTGGCGTGGGCGCGGAACCGTGAATTTCAGCGCCTCGTATGCGCGTTTTAATGCGCTGGGAGTGTGCCAGCACGGCTCCACAATAAAGCTGGATCGCAGGAGTAGGAGCGCACCATAGGAGGAAACTAATCAGGCTCTATTTTCTGGGGAATTTATTAATGCCTTCGCCAAATTCGATTAGGCCAATTGAGTCGCATGCAAATGCCAAGTCACCTAGAAAGAACGGCGATACCAGCGTTTACCTTTATTTGTCCCTGACATTTTATCCTTGTTCAATTTCTGCAAATTTGTCTAGCTGCCATTAATTAAACTTTAAACCTACCGAGACAATCTCTCAAAATTCAAGCTTCAACCTTCCCTCTTCCTAACAAAATCCTGTAATAAAAGCATCGACAGCGATCTCAGCATCCGGTTCTCCATCAACTTACGTCTCCGCGAACAAGGACGTAAAGCAACAAAAGCAACAGTCACAGCGCGCTCTCCCGATGCCGTCTAATGAGTTTACGAGCTTCTCGGGAGCTCGCCTCGGTGGCATTCGATAAGCCCTCGAGTCCTTCTCGCGCATATCTGAGAGAGAAGTTGGCACGAGGCGCAAGCAGAACGATAAGACGAGAGAGGCGCGCGTTTTGCGCGAGCGCGAGTATAAGTCTCCGCCAAGAAGTTGTCAGGAAGTTGTCGAGGATTTACGTGCGTGCGCACGACGTATTCTCCGATTTTGCGGGGAAGAGAAGAATACGAGGCGTCGCCGCGTGGGAGGAATTGCGGAGGAGAGTAAAAAATTTGCCGGGAATTTGCGTGTCTGTTTTGTAGCTGGGATCTTGGTTATTCGTGGTGCGCTTGGTGAGATGATATGTGGAGAGTAATAGAATTATGAAAAGGTGGAGATAAATTGTAGATTGTTTGTTATTTGTAATTGTTAAAATTGTAACAAAAATTCAAGGTTTAAGTAACATTATTAATATTAAAAAAAGAGTAATTTAGAGCATGATTTTTTAGTACAAAACTTAAACTCATATTATATAATAATGGATTGTATAACTTGAAAATTAACAAATTAATATAATTTTATTCTTATATGAATACAGAAAAATAATAATAAATTTTAAATGATTCATAAATTTTATTGATACTTATAAATAGTACATAGTAATAAATATTAAGTAGTCATAGTCTGAAAATAATCAGCCATATTTATACAACTTCTTCCATGCAAAAATTAACACGTTTCGCGCATTTTTAATAGAACACAAGGTACAAAAATAAAAACATTAACCAAACAAATGAGAAGAAACGATATTAAATATAAAACAAAGGATCGTCTAAGTCCTTTAACAAGCTTATAACGCGTGCCGATCTCTCTCTCTCGCTTGCTTTTTCCTTTCGTGGGATTTCTCCGGCAGTCAAGACTCGTGCTCACAGGAGCACAATTAGCGCATTCGGCGGAGCCAAGTCTCGTATAAGCCTTGCTGAAGCCTTTGACGCCGGAGCTAAATGGACAATTAGCAGCGATAACAATTACCAGCGGCTCATGTATACCCAGCGAGAGCGAGAGAGAAAGAGAGAGAGAGAGAGCATGAGAGAGACGGCTAAAAGAGAGTGTTCACAAAAGGCAGACGAATGCGAGCGGGCTGAAAGAAAAGTCTGCGTAAAAAGGTGCGATTAGCGGGGAGACAAAATTAATGGAAGCTAATTTGGAGGCGCCGGAACAGCTCTTCCTCGCTCGTATAATGGAAAGCAATAATGGGACCCGTGTGGTTGTGTGTTTGTTGGGGGAGGAAATTGGCGAGGAAACGCGAGTTTTTAAATTGATTGCGTGGCCGAAACGAGTCGGAGGGGTTGGAGAGAGGCAGAGCTCGCTTGCCGCCGAGACGAGGGGGCGACAGATTGATCGAATCGCTTGGAGAATTAGAAATGAGGTCAATTGCTGATCGTTAGTTTTGCGCGCTATGCGATCGCTCTACATGAAATCTGATTTTTTTACTTAGAGAAGATCAAGATAGACATGGGAATTCAAAAGCGCTTACTGTTTTAATGTAAAACAGACAATTTTACTGATTGTTTCTGTGCTGTAAAATCTGTCTGTCAAAAAGTTAAATTTATGCAAATTAACTAGCGTTTTAAGTTATTAATACTATTAATTATATTGATTTGTAAATGTGTACGTGTGCATGTGTGCGTGTATGCGTGCATGTGTGCGTGTATGCGTGCATGTGTGCGCGCGTGTGTGTGTGTGTGTGCATATGTGTGTATGCGTGCATGTGTGTTAGTGTGTGCGTGTGCATGTT